>MU869769.1:20550-42876 GCA_036418205.1 Ostertagia ostertagi | reverse complement strand
AAGCGGTAATAGGACGGTGTATGGTGAAGTGCAATTTTGTTTACAACATTCACATTCCAGAAAGAACAATCACAACTTAAAAAAATGTTCCATTATATCATTTGCGTGTTCTCTGCCATCTATTATTTCGTCGCCTGTTGTGGGCATAAAAAAGCAAAAAGGATAAAGCATTTGCCGTTGATCAATCCCTTTTTGGGATGCGGCACGCATTCTACTTCCATTTGTACATTCGTAGTGGCGTTTGAATGCGATGTGGCCTATACAATGACTTGCGGGGGCCAGCCGATGTACAAGTCAGTGTTTTTATCCTCCCAGACAAGTCTGGTACCAATTAACCGACCCCGGAGGGATGGAAGGCTTGGTTGGCCCGGGCGACTCACGACCCAGGATTTGATCCCCGGACCGCTCGCGTGGTAAGCGTGCCACTTGCCACTACACCACTTCCGCCCTCTGCCAAATCATTACGAACCTTAAACATGATTACCGTCGAAGAACAGGAAAAAAAGAGAATTTGAATACTTACGGAAAAATTAGCGGCTAATGCGCAAGGCGGTAGGCCGGTTACTACACTGCGTTTCATAAATATAGGTCCACCCTAAATTTTTGCTATTCCAAAGTTGCTGTGCATTTTTGGAAAATGCCGCTATTACCAATAGTTTCCCCATAACGAAAAACCTTGATACTTGATTTCTGGAGAAATCTCGATTCAGAATTATTAAAATATCTTCCTTAGAACGTATTTTCACCGTTTCGCAAATATGACTACACATCACTTGTCGAGAGATTTTACTATAACGAAAAAACGTCACGAATTTTCAATAATGGGATGGTCCTCCAATAATCATAAGGAACACAATAATACGTTTTGGAATGCTGGTAACCAAATTAGCTATTACAGTAGGATCGAAATTTGTCTGGCGCCGATGATCGACCTTTTCAGCTTTTCGGCTGTTCCATTTTGCTTTACTTTGCTGTGGAACTTTATAACAATTAAGGCCCAATGATTCTCTATTGGAATCTGATTCAGATAACATGGTGGCCACCAGATAACTGCCACATTTTTTCCTGCAATTCCATCTGGCGTGGAAGGACCGGCATGGACAGCCGCGTTATCGTGCGTAAAAATCAAGGATCGAGGGGATTGTTGTGAAAAAATGGTAAAAGTCGCTTCAAAAGAACTTCACGATACCCTATGGAATCCTTGTGAAAGGAAACAAAAGCGAGCTCTAGCCGCTCAGTCGTTCAAAGGTGCCTCAAACCATAAGGGATTCACCGCCGAAATTACGTTACATTGAAACCATCTGCGATTTTCACGCGATCCTCCTGTACCCTCTTTTTCTATCAGATCCACCTAGAATAAACTTTTTCACGTCGATCTCAGATCACCTGTAGCACGAAACAAGGAGGTAGAGTCCAAGATCGCGAAGGGTCTTAACAGCCACATCGTTCATTAAGTTGAGCCCTTTTCCACGGAGAAATGGAGACGTGCGATCTTGTAGCGCTCAAATAATCTTGGAACGCTCTTCATCAATCCGCTGAAGATGTTATTGCTCTGCTGGCTTACTCACCACACGGTGGTTTTGCTCACGGAAGGCCGCATTTCAGCACGGACTTTGTTCGGACTCCTTGTATAATTCGAGAGAAGACACCCAATTCCTCCTAAATTTTGAAGGAAACGCAGTCTTTATTTACCTAAGCGACTCTTCTCTCCGCACTGACCAGGATTTTGCACATAGTCGCTTATGCAGTATGAGCCGGCCGACATGGGAGGAAATTCTGCTCCTCAGCTATCCCACTTCAGTAAGTGCTCTGGCTTGAGCTTGTTACTGGGAAGAGAGGCGAAGTAACACGAGGTATGGTAAACTCGATGTCGACTGAGCTCACATATATCCCCGCTTCCCTGATTCCCTTCACGGATCATGAGAAATGGAAACTTTTATGAGTGGCCCGATATTCATGAAACGGTGAAAATTCGTTCTGAAAAAGTTAATTGGGTTACTTGAGGGGAGAACTTTGTCAGATCTAATGGTGATAGCAGCATTCCCCAAAAATGCACAGCAACTTTGGGGTAGCAAAAATTTAGGGTGGACCTATAATTATGAAACGCAGTGTATTAATGCGGAGACTGTCAAACCCATACCGAGGCTTTTGTAAGGTAAAACTTAAACAGTGAATTCTAATTCGCTGTGGCATTTCTCTAATACTTGTGTCCAATTCTGATCAGAAACTCGGCAATGTTAGGAGAATTTGTTTCCTTGCTACCTTTACGATATATCGATGTTGAAGATAAGTTAGAGAGCTGTGGTCCTGGAAATTCATAGAATCGATAGGCAGCTTGGAGACCGAAAGCATATATGGCGCATCTGCCCAAAAACTCCTAACATTACCTTGCTCTGTTTGTTCAAATAGTACCAGCTAAGTACATAATTCATGAAAAAGCTCAGCGATGATCTTTTCTAGCGGACTATGTAACTAAAGCGTAGGTGGTTAGCTCATATAAAAGCGGTGTTAATGCGCTGAACATTTGACCATCTCTTCAATATGTTCGGAATGCGCCAGTACAAGTCTTCCTATTTGATTTTAGAGCAACTGCCACAATGATTGGGCGCGTCATGGCTTGAACGGGTCAGCTTATATGTATAACTCCATTATATTTTGATATTATAAAATCTCGAAAAATCGAGAACAGCACAAATAACGACGATCAGTCATTCTGAGTGGAATTCGATCTTGTGGACCACAAAGATGCTGTTATAAGTCTGTAGCCGAGTTGATCACGTGAGTTAGCCAGCGTTTTATTGAAGGGCATTTCATGCACCAGACTTCCACCAAACTACCTACTGAAAAGGGTGTTACATAGCCACCTCTTGGGTTTTTTTAATGCTCAACACAAAACTGGCTGTCAGCAGGAAGAAACTCAAATAGTTATACTCTACTTTGGAATCATCCGCAAACTGTTACAAAATGGTTTTGTAGGCGAGAAGAATACTATCCTACTATATATAATCGGCTAAGCGGTTGTGTGTGTGTCTGTGTGTGTGTGTATGTGTTTGTCTGTCTGACCGGAAATTCATAGCTCGGGCACCAGTGGTCGTCAGGAGTTGGTTTCAAGATATGATATAGGGGGTGGGACGGGAACATATTTGGTGGGGTAAAGAAAGTGATCACAACTGATAAGGGCTGATAAAAGGCGCTAGAACGCAAGTGTCGCGAAATTCATAGCTCGGGCACCAGTGGTCGCCAGGAGTTTTTTTGCAACCATGTTTTAATGCTCTTTTCTCGAAATAACAGTTCAAAATATTTAATATATTTAATAGTTTATTGCTTGAGGAAGTTTCGTTGATGCGTAGAACTACTACACTTTTTCTCATGTCTCATGTGCTGATTCATGTCCGTTAATGATCCTACTATATATAATCGGCTAAGCGGTTGTGTGTGTCTGTGTGTGTATGTGTTTGTCTGTCTGACCGGAAATTCATAGCTCGGGCACCAGTGGTCGTCAGGAGTTGGTTTCAAGATATGATATAGGGGGTGGGACGGGAACATATTTGGTGGGGGTCACAAAGTGATAACGACTGATATGAGCAGATAAGAGGCGCTGAAACACAATTTTCACAAAATTCATAGTGCGCTTCGCAGCAGTCGTCAGGAACTGATTTTGGGACATGATATAGGGGGCTGGACGGTAACATATTTTGTGGGGGTCAAAAAGTGATAACGACAGATGAGGACTGATAATTACGATATGCGTACGAACGTAGAGATTACTCGAAACCAGATTGCAGATAATGCATTTCATTTCAATATCATTTCATTAGCGTTATAATTGTAAATTCAAACACCTTTCAACCGCTACACCTTCTAGAGTTCTTGAGGATGAATGGGATGCTCTAATAAATTTGATAGTGAATACTGGGCATTCCGTCTTGAGATTACCAAAAATTATTCGACCGCTAAATTTCCTCGATTCTCGATGCATGGTGGTTGTTTACATACATCACTTTAGCTGTGCACTTCACTGCGCTTATCAAACAGTGAGATACAGCCAAGATGGGCAACGGACAGTAATGCATTTAACGAAGCAGCTATAGTTAAGCGGTGAAACCCAAAGCTTCACCGATTGTCAATTTTGTCAGAGGCTTCCGTGTCATGCGCGCGGTAGCGGGCGGAGCTAAACTGGTGCTGTTATAAGTCCTGTAGCCGAGGATCACGTGAGTTAGCCAGCGTTTTATTGAAGGGCATTTCATGCACCAGACTTCCACCAAACTACCTACTGAAAAGGGTGTTACATAGCCACCCCTTGGATTTTTTAATGCTCAAAACAAAGCTGGCATTCAGCAGGAAGAAACTCAAATAGTTAAATTTGTTTTTCCACTACAAGTGTCTTTAAATTGTAATGGCATGGTTTCTTACGGAATCGGTCTCAGTTTCACTTTTATCAAAGAAATTCGCTAACATTTAATGACTCATTTCCTATCGCAACATACTTCAAAGGTCGGTACAAAACGTTAAAAAGCTGCTTTTGTCCGTTTGCTTCAAAAATCAAACTTAAGGAGAGGTCGGACGTTGTCATGCAGTGGAGGGACAACTCTTCTGGTCGCTTTTTTTTTCAATACATTAGCGAGTTGGTGGCACTGGTTTGCTCTAGATGGTAATCGTGAATGTGTGGCTATGAGGGGTATAGCATTGCCCTCGAGGAGGCATGTTTGGGGTCACACCACGGAAGAAACGCTCACCTGCGACCAAGGTTTCCATATAATCCTTACAGACAAGTGACCGTAGTCTACGACAGTGAAGGAAATTGTTCGCTATCTTCACAGCTTTCTGCAAAACATCTCCTCTGAAAATGGAAAATGTCACATAATAGGCCCACTATGCCTGCTGAGAACTGTTCAAAGATTCCACTTGATATACAGAGGATGGGATATTGAGAGCAGAGGGAACACGTAAAGCCAGTAAGCGCTTAAAAACGAAATGAAGATCTAAGAATTCGGAAAATAACATTCATCTAATCTCACAATGTAGTGGATGAGATTGAGTACGTGGCGCATTCTGGGGTAAGTTTTGAGGCCCTTCTCTGTGTGTAGCGGTCAGCCCGCATAAGCGGGATTATATACACATCACATGCGAGCAACTACTTTTTGAGATGAAAATCGAGTGCATGGCGCAATCCTATATGGAGCTTTTCCAAAGTATCAAAGCACATTCTTATAGTGTCCGACGAGCTGAATTCAAAGATATCTTCGGATTCTCGAAAGCTCAATTTTGAACCGAGTTATAACGAATTCACGAAATTAACGAGGATTCGCGTTATTCGCGTGAATTTTCGATTTCAAACGGCGAGTACTGTAGATTTTTCCATACCACCATCCAAAGATCACAGAATCTTGAGAGCCTTCCTTTGTTAGACGCAAGCCAAGTATGAAACTGGCGATAAGAGTGCTCCGCAGTAATGACCGAGCTGCGGACGGCCTTGAAAGTGAAAAGGAAAGCTAGAGAAATCTTTGGGATCGCTGAAATTAAGGCCTTAACCTTCAAAAAGGTCGGATGTGGAACGATGGCGAGGCAGGGCGGTCAAAGAAGACAAAACACGCGAGAGATCACGCCGTTCGAGAGAGCACGCCGATATCGAGGTGGGTGGGAAGCGTTGCAACGGGGTCGATTGTTGCGTAAGGATTAGCGCCCTAACCGCGCAACTTTTGCGGCGAAGCTGGAGTGATCTAGGTAGGTAGGGACCTTACAATTTCCCTCGCGGTATCCTTCCCACAAGTCGGGCTAATCCCGGGGTTCGCCTCTATCAAAATTATGACATGCGAAAAGCCAGCATGGAAGCCATTTTTATCCCTGAGTTGAACATCGAAATCGACCGAAATTATCGTGTTCTTGGGGAACGAATTAGGCACTGTTTGTTCATCTCCTGACGTTTGAGAGTGGCTCTTGTGCGTTGATCGGTTAGAGGAAGGTCGTAAAAATGTTCACAGAGTGAACTGCTAGTGATCGAGACTAGTGGCAATGATAGAATCTCGAAACATTTGCACATTTGCTTAGACCTAATAAATGCACTTTGCTAAAGATGCCTGCAATAGGACTCTGCACAAAAAGCAAATTTTGTGCAACACTGGTATAGCAGAGCCCCTAGACAGCTGCTATTTTGAGAAGCGGTGCTGTATTCTGCTTGATAACCGATGAATAATCTTTACCGTCCTCTTATGTCTTCAAGCAGGAACAGTCGATGGTTAAGAAGTTAGACTCATGCCTCCACCCCTGACGAGCGGGCGCCAGCAACGTCTCCATTCGTCCCTGTCGCGTGCTAGAGGTGGTCCAGTGGATCCTCCTTGCTCGAGGGACACGAAGTCCATCATTCCTTTCGTTCAGAGCTTTCGTGAAGAAGTCTGACCATCGGGCCGGCGGTCGTCCAGGTGTTCGTTTGACGTCCCGAGGGATCCAGTCGGTAACCGCTCTGGTCCAACGGTCATCGCAAAATCGCATGACGTGTCCGGCCCACCTTATCTTCGATTCCTTGGCGAAAACGGCAGCGTCCCTGATCTTCGATCGTTGGCGTAGTTCCGAACTCCGGATTCCCCTCTGCACTTGCGTGTATAGGGTTACTCCTAGCATCGTCCTCTCGACAGCGCGTTGGATAACGCTGACCGCATGCTCGTCCTGCCTGCGCAGAGTCCAAGTCTCTGAGGCGTAGGTTAGGGCAGGAAGGACAGCGGAATCGAAGAGGTGGGCACGGAGCCGGATGTTCTTCGTCTTCTTCACTACTCCCTCGATGTTCTTGACGCTCCCCAAGCCGCTCGTTTCCTCCTGCTCAGCTCTGGAGCTATCGTTCATCATATTGATTTCCCGACCTAGGTACACGTAGCTGGAGCATTCGGTGATGTTCCGTTCTCGTTGAGCGTGAATGGGGCATCAGGAACCAATCCGTTTCTCATAAACATCGTCTTCGTTAGGTTCAGCTGTAGACCAACCTTACCACAGGCGCAGTCGAAATCAGCCAGCATTCGCTCCGCTTGCTCGATGTTCGGCGTTATAAGAACGATGTCGTCAGCAAAACGAAGGTGGTGTAGTTGCCGGCCGTCGACCTTCACTCCCATGTCTTCCCATTCCAGTTGACGCATGACGTTCTCGAGAGCGGCGCTGAAGAGTTTGGGCGAGATGGTGTCGCCCTGTCGGACCCCTCTCTTGACGTCGATGATGACCTCCTTGTAGAATGGTGAGATTCTGGTCGTAAAGTTGCTGTAGAGCTCACGAAGAATCTTGATGTACTGAGTAGGGACGCCCTGGTTGCCCAAGGCTTCGATGACCGCTTCTGTCTCCACAGAGTCGAAGGCCTTCTTCAAGTCGATGAACGTGAGACAAAGCGGCATCTTGTACTCCCGTGAAACTTCAATGAGTCTCAGTAACCATGCCCTGCAAAATTGCAAAGATGGTTCTAGTACCAGCGTCAGGCCCAGGTTGACAGGCCGGCTGATGAACACCCCAGTCACACCAATCATGTCTAAAAGTTGTCAAAGAATCAGTGATAAAGCTAGGACGTCACCCGGAAGTGGCGCGCAGAACCCCCGCCCGAGTTCTGTGGTCAGTATGCGAGGGCTACCGAGGAGGGAACGGCCTCGGCCAAAGAAGCTAGTTCGAATTGGGACTCTGAACGTAGGATCGCTAACTGGGAAGTCCCGAGAGGTTGCTGATCTGATGACGCGCAGAATATCCAAGTCCTATGCCTTCAGGAGACGCGATGGAAAGGTGCTAAGGCCAGGGAAATCGGGGAAGGTGTCAAACTCTACTACAATGGGGAAGACACCAAGCGGAACGGCGTGGCCATAGCTGTAGCGGAGCCGCTCCATGAGAATAAACACGAAGGAGAGGTACTGGACAATACTGTTCGTGTACGCTCCGCAGACCGGATGCCCCGAGAGTGAGAAGGACGAGTTCTACCTGAGCCTTGACGATGCCATCAGATCGATTCCGGAAGGCGATTACCTGACCATAGCAGGTGATCTGAATGGCACGTCGGCAGTGACAGAAGAGGCCTGGAAAGGGTGCACGGAGGTAGAGGAATAGGAGTGAGGAACGCCGAGGGAGAGAGGGTCCTGGACCTGGCTACGGTCCACGATCTGCAGCGTTCTTCGCGAAAAGGGAGACTCAGAAGGTCACCTACAGCAGTGGATCGAGACAAACAGAAAGTCGACCATGTGCTCGTCAGAAGATCATCCCTCAAGAACTGCCAAGAACACCAAGGTGCCCTCTGGTCCAGCACAGGCCACTCCTGGCAGACATAGCCATGGAGCTCCCCAAGAAGACAAGGGTAAGAACCGAGAGGAGAATCCGGTGGTGGAAGTTGCACCGAGCAGAGAAGAGCGACCTCAAGCGAAGGATAATGGAAGTTGGTCTCCCAGATCCTGAGGGACCAGTGCAGCAGACTTGGGGCAATGCAGCTGAGATCATCCTACGATGCGCCAAGGAGGTACTGGGCGAGACGCGAGGTGGATTCAGAGGAGACAAGGCAGCGTGGTTCTGGAACGAGGAGGTCCAGCGAGTCGTGAAGCAGAAGAAGGAAGCATACAAGCGCTGGCAGAAGACCGGAGCCCCGAGGACCTCGCTGCCTACAAGAGTTGCAAGAGGCTCGCTAAGGAAGCCGTCGCCAAAGCCGTCGCCGCATCCATCTCCGTGCCAAAGCAAAGAACACGGAGATGGACGCCTTGTACGAGAAGTTGGAGAGCCAAAACGCAGAGAAGTTCGTCTTCAGACTGGCCAAAGCCCGGCATCGGGCTACCCAAGACATCAGGGTGGTGAAGAGCGTGAAGAGCAGTAACGGTGCCATCCTGAGGAAGCCAGCTGAAGTCAGGAGGAGGGGAGGAGTACTACAACGGCTCTCACTCTCAAGTCAACGAAACAGTAAGAATCGAACGCCCGGTGTTAGCACGTTTGCCTACCATGTACTGCCGTTATATCGACGACTGTTTTGTTATAACATCAACTCAAGCCGAAATGGACGAGTTGTTCAACATACTTAACAGTCAGTCGCAGTACATCAAGCTCACCGAGAAGTCCCACGCGATGGTTGGTTACCTTATCTGAACACACAGGTCAAGGTCACCAATGGCTCATACAATGTGAAATGGTATAGAAAAGGAAGCTCCAAAAATATCATCATTCACGCACTGTCGGCACACCCAGAGCTGTTAAACGAGCAGTATTGCGTAACATGTACAAAACGGCTGTGGAGGTGTGCACCGGTGACGAGGAGCGAGAAGAGTCCAGAAGATTAGCCTCATCAAATTGCTAATCTTAATGGTTACACAGCACGGCAGCGACGGCAGTGGGAGAGACGAAGCAGACCGAGGCATTTTCCATACGAAGTTCAGAATAAGATATATCTTCAACTTCCGTTTATATCTGATCATTTTAGCGCAGTTATACAAGGAATGTCTAAGAAGAGCAGATTTGGCCAATGATGTCTTCTTGGTCAATACACCAAGAGACAACATCAAACATCAATTGGTCAGAAATCGTCTCTATGACCGAATTGCATCATGGATAACTGCGTGATCTGCCCGTATGGAAAAGTAGGAGACTGTGCACAAAGATCTGTGGTTTACCAGCTTCAGTGTTCAACATGTGATGCCTTGTACATTGGAGAAACTGGGAGACAACTAGGTATTCGTATAAAGGAGCATCTAGCTAGTAAACGAAGGGAAAATTTGGTTTCACCGCTGGGCAAACACAGAAGGGAAAATCATGGTGGTTGTGACTTTGACGTTAAATGCACAATACTGGCCTACGAGAGCGATATCGGTGCTAGGAAAACCCTTGAGGCCTTTTGGATAAAACAACGAAATCCAAGTATGAATAACAGGAATGAGTGCATCTCAATAACTGCCGATTTCTTGCCCTACATCCCTCTATGTGAATGTGTGCATCTCAATAACTGCCGATTTCTTGCCCTACATCCCTCTATGTGAGCTATGATAGTGAATACGGAGCGCACTGCACGTTCCTCCTTTATAAGCAGTGTGCGGTCAGTTAGTTTCACTTTCTGTTCACTCTGCAAAGCGCTGAGGGAGGCCGTTGAGCGGAACATTGGTGGAATTAAGGTGAGAAACCGTTCTTGGAGTTAGCATACTATGGTTCGCTGGTCTGAGTGTTGTAAGCTTAGCGCATATTTGTGTTGAGCGGATAGGTTAAGTTCGTAAAAGTTTCGGAACGCTTTCAGGCCTTTGAAAACGACGATTTCGTCGAAACGTCAGGCAATAAATCTTCCACCATACAAAACCTGTCAGGCACAGAAGAAATAAAAGACATCTAAAAATGCCGAGGTTTCAAGAAAGACGGACATGGAGCCTACAGAAAAAAAGCGTTGACCCTGTCAACAAGCCTTCCTCGACCTAGAAAAGGCGTTCGACCGGCTACCGCGAGCAGTGCTATGGAGGTCGCTCAGGGAACGAAACGTGCCAGAACACCTGATCTCGCTGGTGAAGGACATGTACGAAGGAGCCAAAGCAGCTATACGCACCCCACACGGCCTAGACGTCACGGTTGGTGCACCAAGGGTCAGCTCTGAGCCCGTTCCTCTTCCTCCTAACACTAGATGTCATGGTGAAGGGGCTCATGGAAGGACCACTGAAGACCATCCTCTACGCTGACGACATGATAGCGGATAGCAGAGAAGAACTACAGGCCAAGGTGCAGAAATGGCAGAAAGTCCTGGCAGAAGGCGGGCTCCGGCTGAATGTCAAGAAGACCAAGTTCCTGAGCTCTGAGAAGGGCACAGAGCCGATAGTGGAATACATAAGAAGGGTGGAGGACTTCATTGGAAGCAATCTAACCGCCGACGGCGATGTGGATGAGGCAGTAAAGGCAAGGATCAACGCGGCATGGATGAAATGGAGGGAGTCCACTGGAATCCTCTGCGATCGAAGGTGCTCCAGAACGCTCAAAGGGAAGGTGTACCGAACAGTGGTAAGGCCTGCGATGCTCTACGGCAGCGAGTGCTGGCCCCTGAACAAGAATCACGAAAGGCAGCTTCACTCCGCTGAGATGAGGATGCTGAGATGGGCCTGCGGCTGGACGCGACTGGACAGGTTAGAAACGAGGAGCGGTCATGCAGACTGCCCCTGTCCAGCTGAAGGTACGGGAACAGCGTCTGCGATGGTATGGGCATGTGCTAAGGAGGCCACAGGATCATCCGATAAGAACAGCGATGGACGAAGTGCAAGGCAAGCGACCGCGAGGAGCCCCAAAGAAGAGGTGGAGAGACGTGATCAAGAAGGACCTAAGTGAAGTCATGGCCACAGCAGAAGATGCCCTGGATAGAACAACATGGCGACGACTGACAAAACAGCGGACCCTGCGAGGGCACGGAGCAAATGCTAGGGTTCCCTGTTGCATACCCTTTATATCACAACACGCAAACAACATCGGCGCGTTTAGTAATATATGTGCATGTCACGATGGTCCGAATAGACGCCCATGATTTTTGATGTGGAGGACATTCATCACTGACGACATAAAAGCAGTTAAACACTGGTAGACTATCGATTCATCCACTTACGTCAGGAAAAAGTCTGAATAAGCTTGGAAAGCTTTTAGCCTTTGTTTCACAGGCCACTAGAGAGCTACATTGCTGTATTGAATATTGAAGTTCGTCGCGAATAAGCGAGTAATTGTTTCATACTTTCGTAATTGAGTGGAAGACGCCACAGGCGCAGAAGAGAACGTTTTATTGAACCTAAAGAATTTCAGCTTTCGTTGAATTTTCGAAGTTATAGCGCAGCACAAATCGGACACCGTTGCAGAATTGGTCCACTCATCACAAGCACAGTCCCATGGCTCGATCACATCCCGATCCAAGACATTGTGTGCACGGGTTTCCTTTTTTGTAAACGACATGATCCACCACGTTCCCTCTGCAAATAGAAAATGGAATAAAAAATGAAAGCGAATGGAATGATATTTGTGATGTTTTGTATGAAACTTCGAAGACACTTCCCGCTGTCTGACGCGGTCATCAAAAATGAAAGCGGAAGTGCTGCCTGTTGTTTATCGCGGCTGTAAACCTTCAGTTTCCGGTAGATCAGATTGATCTTACTGTAGTGGAACCAAGACGAGATGCTTCTTTTGGCGACCAAGGTATCAGTCACGATATCGTAGCAGCCTTATGATTCTTTACCGGTAAGGTGCCTATGAGGCCGGGAAGAGGGAGACAGAGTAAGGCGTTCACATTTCTGACCTTTTCTTTCTATTTTATTGACAGCATCTCACCCACTGAGCAAGCCAGAGAGGGTCATTAGTTGAAGGGCTTAGAAAACCTTCCTCGGACTTCCTTCACGCCTTCTCTTTATTTATTTCTTCTTTTATTTCCAGCGGTGACCTATCGTCATGCCTAGCCTTCAAGTGACCACGATAATCTGACCAATCGTTTTCATAGAATTCATTGCTGAAGTTCAAACTAAACTTACACTGGCGAGTAGCGACATACTACAAAGTATGACTTGCCGCATCTCCCAACAGCACAGCCGAGACTATTTGTGGTTGACCAAATCATCTGCATAACATGACAATTTACAATTGTAAATGGCTTAAATGTACGCTTCAGAATCAAGCCGAGCGGTTCTTGCACATTACAATAAAAGCACTCTTGCGAAGCGAGCAGACAAGAAGAAAGAAGAAAGAAAAAGGAGAAAAAGGGAATATTCTCTGCTAATCCGCTGAAGTAATTATTTACCTACTAGAGGGCATTGAGAGATTGAGCACTGATTAAAGAGGACAAGTGAGAGAAAACAAGAAATGAAGGAGAAGGATAAGAGCATACAAACATGCTGCGAACGAGAGTAAGTGAGAGTGGCTGAAGCAGACTTCGCAAAGCCGGCACTCTGCGCGCTCTAGAAGAGCGACCTACATGAGGTGTCCACAGACGTCTGCGACCTTCGTGTACAGTGTATCTAGCCACTAATGGATTACTCAGTACATCATGAGATAAGCCTTTGAAGCAACAGACTCAGCAGAGTTTTTAATTTCGAATAATATGGTGAAAAGTACACTAGCCTGGTTAAGAAAATCTGAAGAGTTAGTGAACAAAAACTCTTTGAAAGACGATAGAAGCCAGTCGACTGCTCTCAAAGTAGGCGGGACTTACAAAGTTGTGGGCGCATGCATAGTGGGTCAGTAAATAATGGTACGCTTCGCAACTTATCAAGGATGCCTCGCTTGAGAAAACGTTAATTACGTGCGAAAATTCCACGGATAGCTGTGAAGTGACCTCTTTCCCCTTCTCTAAACTAGAGGGTGCCTGTCCTAGCGGGTCATCCCGGGGACCGTGCCGTTTCCCCCCACGACACGGCGCCGCTCCCTCGAGGCATCTACGCAGCACAACATAAGCATGCACAATACAGTGGACGGTATAGCGCACAAGTCGGGCCCCTTGCCCTGGACGCTCCCTGACCACTAGTTCCACACATGATAATACAACACATATAAATACTCACATTTATTAGAGGTCCTTTCCTGAACAATCCATCGTCCTACTCTTACGTCCTGCCGGCGTCGGATCTGACCATGTCCTCGGAAGGGTCCTTCGCGGTAATCCTACACTGCACTCTGCCTCCTCCCTCAGATGTTATTGAGGGCCCTACAGCCGATCACACCATCGGGCCTAAGCGAGGCGAACCTCGATAGGGACGCATGGTGTGAACTTACCGATGCTCCGCCAAGGGAGACTACCGTGCGCCCGACCGCACGGCAGCATGCGCCCATGAAGTGCTCTGCGCACTTCATGTGTCGCCCTTGGCCTCCTGGCGGCCGTAGCCTGAGGCTCCCCCTCACGGAGAGGAAGTACGCCTCAACCGGCAGAGGCGACCGCATGACGACTGGCCTCGGCTGGGGGCGGGGCCACTACGTGGCGCACGCTTCTAGGGCCGCGCGCGCCCGACGTAAATGGCCATGGAGCGACAGAGCCCAGGCGTGCAGCGCGCGCCTGGACGACCGTCGCGTATCGCGACAATCTGTATTGGTCACGTAGAAACAGTGGAAAATTGGAAAGACATGAAAAAATCTCTTGATCCATATCATCGTGATCACCAATCGACTATTACTAATTAGTTATAAAACAATTGGTATTGAGAATCTACAAAACTACACATGAACTTCTACTGTGAAACAAAGCGTAAGTATTAGATCAATGCATCAAGAAGACTCGCATGCTTTCGGATTAGCACCTCACGTCTCTAGCTAAAAGTTACTGTCCTGCCAACAGTGAGTCAGCTAGAGACATGACCTTCGTGTGCCTCCTGTATGTTCAAAACCTATAGCTACCTTGCCCATACTAATTTGCGAGACCCGTAGTAGAACGGACCACCTTGAGGAGAGGATTGACAGGTACTTGAGCTTTTACAGAAGCAGTATATATGCAAAAGTAAGCTTAAATGTAGTGCTGTAATGCCTTCTAGTGCACCTCCCAGTTTTTCAGAGATTTCAAACATTTCGTTTTATGTAGCCCCTCAGACTTTTCTCCCCGGCGACACTTTCTATGTTATTTATGCCACTCAAACTTCCTTCCTCGCACCAGCATCCAAGTTTTACGTCAACCAGTTCTCTCAAACCTCCCCTCTTAAACAGCACCTCCTTTTTGCATTGCTCCGAAATTGAGGCATTTTGTAGAAGAACGTCTCGCAACGAAATCTTTATAAACTACAGTATGTTTGTTAATTTGAGTAGTAGACAAATACACTGCGTTGCAAAAATATAAATCCACCTGGAAAGTTCTTGAAAATTCGCATGATAGGGTGTTTCTGAAAAAGCCTTTGAAAGAAAAATGTGCTCAATATAAATATAATTTCGAGTGTAAACACCAACTTCCATTTCGAAAACACGAAAATTTTTTATTTTCATTTTTCAGAAAAGGGCCACTTTGCCGATTGTGCAAAAATATAAATCCACCCCATGTTTCTCGGTTGAACTTCATTGTTATTTGGCGTAACTGTCAGGTTGTTTCCACTTCCTCTTTCTTAGGTGATGACGGAAGTAACACCGCTGTCGGACTCAGAAAAAAGAAATCTACAAAATAGTGGGGAGATTTGCCGTGCAGTCAAATCGCGCGTGATTTGAGCCCCGTTATGTGGTTGTTAAGCATTTCGTCAAGAATCCTGCAGCATGTGGAATCCAGAAGAGCACTGAACCCTTTTCTTCGCGTTTCGGTTGCGATGACCGTAGTGTTATGGGAAAAGCAGCCGATTCTCCCAAGGGGTGCTCAGGAACTCAACCTTCAAAAAAACCTAATTTTTGAAAGACACCGTTTGGCGTGTGTTAGAGGAACTCTGAGACCACTGTTCGACGGAAAATGAGTATGGCACAGTTGAAGACACAAAGCCATCCCAAAAATCAAGCCAACTCTTCCATAATGTGTGCATGCTGCGCCAGCTGCATTAAGTTCGGCTTTCTACACGCTACTTTTTACTGTCTGTCTGAATTTCTCTCAGTTTTTTTTTCTGCAGTGTGTTTGGCAGAGACAGGAACTCATATTGAAAAAGGAAACCAGTAAGAAAAGTGAAGACAGCCATCAAAAGGTACTGCGCGGCCAATATGGCCTCGCTCCGGCCAGATCGACCACTGATCTTGGGAAACTTGGCTTGATTTTTGCGATGATTCCGGATTTTTAAATGTGTCCTACTCATTTTCCGTTGAACAGTGGTCTCAGAGTTCCTCTAACACACGCCAAACGGTGTCTTTCAAGAAATTAGGTTTTTTGAAGGTTGAGTTCCTGAGCACCCCTTGGGAGAATCGGCTGCTTTTCCCATAACACTACGGTCATCGCAACCGAAACGCGAAGAAAAGGGTTCAGTGCTCTTCTGGATTCCACATGCTGCAGGATTCTTGACGAAATGCTTAACAACCACATAACGGGGCTCAAATCACGCGCGATTTGACTGCACGGCAAATCTCCCCACTATTTTGTAGATTTTGCCTTTTTTCTGAGTCCGACAGCGGTGTTACTTCCGTCATCACCTAAGAAAGAGGAAGTGGAAACAACCTGACAGTTACGCCAAATAACAATGAAGTTCAACCGAGAAACATGGGGTGGATTTATATTTTTGCACAATCGGCAAAGTGGCCCTTTTCTGAAAAATGAAAATAAAAAATTTTCGTGTTTTCGAAATGGAAGTTGGTGTTTACACTCGAAATTATATTTATATTGAGCACATTTTTCTTTCAAAGGCTTTTTCAGAAACACCCTATCATGCGAATTTTCAAGAACTTTCCAGGTGGATTTATATTTTTGCAACGCAGTGTATTTTTTCAATGTTATTAATAAACGTTTGCTTTCTCTATTGTTGCGTTTCACAAAACTACTACAGATGTCTGGGTAGCGTTGTGACCGCTGAGCCGTCACCATTAATGAGGTCACTTTGCTCCTAGTGCGCGGAAATTTGGCTTGTACCATGATTGACCTAACCACACATAGTCGATCGTCCGATCATAACAATCGTAACGATCAGACGACCGACTATCCTGAGTATCGATCGTATGGCCTGTCCTGGGACAGGACGATCAGTACCATCCAATGCTGTACGAGAGCGACGGCCATGCATGCACACGCTTTATAAGTCCCGCCCACTTTGAGGGCGTTCGACTCCCTTCTATCGGCTTTCAAAGGTGAATTCTTTGCATAGTAACTCTTCGAATGTTCTTGACTAGACTGGTGCACTTTCCACCCCGTTATTATCGAAAGTATAAAACACTGCTGGGACTGTTGCGTTAAGTGTGGCGATGCATACGTCTTCTTATAGTGATTGCGAGTTTCTTATGAACACAACCCGGGTCTACTTCAAGTGGATGGATCACCTTGTTGTATGATAGAGCTGCTCATTAAGGCAGATCTCCGTATTTTCTGGCGCTGTGTGCGAGAAACACGCCACGATGATTCTGGTAAATAAGTAAATGCTAGCATGACCAGTTTCATTATTTTTTTATAGAATGTCTCTGCAGTACACTATGTTTGAGTTTATATTTATACTAAGTTTTATTGACGAGAGTGCCAACTAACAATAAATGTCAAAGAAAATGGATTTGCGTTCATGAACGTTTGTAAGACACACAGATGGTTCTGTTTGAAGTCGGTTTCGTAGCGATGTTCCCTTTCGTCTCGTCTCAAGCAAAGGAGTGGTTAGTAGGTAGTAATGGGTATGCCCCAAGCAGTCGTGCACAGAAACAGCACGATTGTCCAACCCACAAATCCTAGATTTAAGAGCCGGAAAGACCAAAAAAAGCGTTTGTTACTGTGACCAACACATAAAATTCAGAAAATGGCTAGTACTAGTTCAATTTTGATTTTCTGCCGCACAACTGTCACGCGTTGACTCCCACAAATCCTATCCGTAGCCTCATCGTGGCGTGGGAGTGGCAACAGCCTCGGCTGGCTAACGCGGAGGGTGTCTCTCGAGGATAGAAGAAGCAGAACTTCACTCAAGAGATTGTCTCAAATTCTGCACTACTATGATCAATGGATTTTTCGAGCATCCCGATCAATGCTAGGTTACCCACCGTAATGGGTCATGCTAGGACGTCCACCGTAATGGACACACATGCTAGGAAGTCCTCCGTAAAGGACAAACACAAGATCGTCAGGATTGCCACGCTCAACATCGGTACCTGACCGGCCGCTCTGCTGAATTAACAGAAATGCTCAGAGAAAGAAGGATTGATATTTGTGCACTACAAGAAACCAAATGGACAGGCGCTAAGGCTAAAAGGATTGGTGGCTACAATATATACTACAACGGTCAACAATCCAAGACCAACGGTGTCGCCATCGCAGTGTCACAAAAACTGGAACACACTGCACAGGAGCGACACATATCATCTGCGCATACGCCCCACAGGCAAATTTGCCCAATAGCGTGAAAGAAATGTTCTGGGAACAACTCGCTGACGTGACGTCCACACGCCCGCTCAATGAACACCTGTACATCATGGGAGACCTCAATGGTCATATTGGCGCAAGCAATGATCAATATGAGGATACACAAGGACGATTCGCCTATGGCACGAAAAACGAAGACGGTTCTCGTATTTTAGAATATGCCAAATCCCTAGATCTGGTCATTACCAACTCCTTTTTTCAAAAAAGAGAATCCCACCTGGTAACATACTACAGTGGAGATTTCAAAGCACAGATCGACTATATTCTGGCAAGAAAGAGCCACCGAAGTGATGTCCTAGATTGCAAAGTGATCCCATCGATAACTGTCAACAGTCAACACCGTCCCGTCGTCGCTTCCATCAAGATGCCTAGAAACTCGCCTGCCTTCAAACAACCGAGGTTCAACCGGAGGCTCTAAGATGGAGCAAAATTGCCGATCTAAGACCTGCTGACAGAAACTACCTAACGATGAAGATCAGTCAAGCCAACCCTGATGACCTCGAAAAGGGCTGGAAACAGCTCACTCGACAAATCAGAGATATTGCGCGGACAATCGGCTACAAAAGAATTCAAGAGTGTACCGGATCGACCAGCATGGTTTTGGAACAATGACGTAGCAACAGCGATTCAGTCCAAGAAGAATGCGTACAAAGTCTGGCATCTTAACCCTACGACCGAGACCAGGGAAGATACTGTGTAGCTAAACGAGAAACCAAGAAAACCATCGCAAAAGCTATCCAAGACAAGACGGATATAATGATCGCGAAGCTGAACACTAAGGAAGGTGAAAAGCTCATCTACCGCCTTGCTAAAGGACGCTCAAGAGCAACACAGGACTTCGTAAACACAACAACCTTCATCAAGGACAAAAATGGAGTACTCTTGCACGAATTCAGCAAAATCAAACAACGTTGGCAAGAACACTTCCAAGAAATCTGCAACGTCGAGTTCCCACATCCACCACTCCCGAAAGAGCCGCAAACTCATGGACCTATACCGTGCATCACCGAGCAAGAAGTCGATGAAGCTATGAAGAAGATGAAAAATGGGAAAGCCACCGGTCCTGATGACATTCCAGTAGAAGTCTGGAACCAACTTGGAGGGTGCCGTTACCTGACTCAGCTCTTCAATAAGTGTATTGAGAAGGGTGCGATCCCGACAGATTGGTCAAAAAGCGTCACTGTGCCCATTTACAAGAAGAAAGGTGACATCGCCAGCTGCTCCAACTATCGCCCAATTCGCCTGATGTGCCACACCCTGAAAATTTTCGAACGAGTTTTGGACGCCAGGCTCAGAGAGATAGTTAACATCAGTCGGATGCAATGTGGTTTTCGACCAGAGCTCGGAACCACCGATGCCATTCACGTGGCTCGACGCATGATGGAAAAAGCGAAGGAATGGAATAGACCACTGCACATGGCTTTTTTGGATTTGGAGAAAGCCTTCGACCGAATACCCCGTCAACTCATATGGGAGGCGCTCCGATACCAACAAATACCAGAAGCACTCGTTAAAGCTGTGCAGCTAACCTACCTTAATTCCTCAACTGCCATCCGAACACCTGTAGGTGATACCTCACAGTTCCCAGTCACAGTTGGAGTTCATCAAGGGTCGGCCCTCTCACCATTACTCTTCATTCTATGTATGGACTATGCGTCGAGGAAAATTCGGAAAGAGCCCCCGATGACGCTTGGGTACGCTGATGATATACTGCTAATGGATCGGTCGAAAATGAAATTAGAGAGACGTGTCAATCAGTGGATGAAACAGCTAAAGGACCATGGACTCAGGCTCAACATCAACAAAACAGAATACATGTGCACAACGGCCACAGAGTCTTCGATCACAGTAGACGGAGCATCCCTACCCAAGACCACCAAGTTTCCGTATCTAGGGTCCACACTGGCCGCGGACGCCGATAGTAAAGCCGATACAATTGCTAGAATAAACGCTGCATGGAACAAATGGAGGACTGTCACTGGCGTTCTCTGTGACAGGAAAATGCCGATCCGCCTGAAGTCTAAAATTTACACCTCAGTCGTGAGACCAGTCGCCATCTATGGAGCGGAAACGAAGCAGATGACGGCTGACGAAACGAGAGCATATGGGTCTATGGAGATGAAGATGTTACGATGGAGTCTGGGACACACGCGATTCGACCACATTCGGAACGAAGACATTCGAGACAAGATCAAGGTCCAACCGATCGTCAATTCCCTTGCCTCCTCTCGCCTACGCTGGTATGGTCACATTTTGCGAAGGCCTCCAGACACCGTGTCCAGATCAGCCGATAGTATTACCTTCACAGGTACACGCCCGAGAGGCAGACCCAAATTACGATGGATGGACAACGTGAAGATCGACATGAATGCTGCTGACCTGTCTGCAGACGATGCATGGAATCGAGATCGCTGGAAAGCCTTGGTGAAAAGAGCGTACCCGACGAAAGTTGGACAACAAAGAACTGTCACGCGTTGCCGGCGGACTGTCACAGGAAATCACGCCTTCGGACAATTTCAAGTATTCAACGATCTCCTACATCTCATGGGCTCTGCGCGACCCCTCTTTTATAATTTGAATCCAGCCATACGAAATTCGCAATGCATCGGTAGTCCTAGTATTGTATAAAATTACCGCCACTTCAAAGGAGCGCGCACATTTTATCTCAAATGATAAGAAGGCATGTGAACTAGCACTTTCCATAACTGCGTCAAATTTTGCCTAAATTTGAAGATCGTGGGGTCTACAAGGCGTTTGCTTTCGGAATCCCAATAACATCCCCTCGGGAGTAGGAAAGTTCTATTTTCATAAAAAAACATTTTTCGTGGCAAACTTCTAGCGCGGTAAAAATTTCTGGTTTCATCCTTCCTAAAGAGCACCTGACCGCTTTACAAGGCCCAGTTTTCAAAAAAAACCCACGCTGGGACTTGTTTCGTAGATTTTCGCAGTAGCTTTGCGTTTGAGCATGAAGCAGTCACAATTTCCATTGAAGAGCATTTATGGAGGAGTATCGGCAAGAGAGAGCAATTCTCAAAATGCTTTCTAGTGTACAAGTGAGAGCTTCTTCAAAACCTGGCACTTGTGAATTCTCAAAAAGTCAATCTAGCTGCTTCATTGCACTTCTTCGTCGTAAATGGAGCGAAATGCATTCTAGATTATTTTTTTCGTTCGTTCTGAATTCAAAACACTATTCGATGCACTACGAACGCGCTTGTATTAGGTTGTCTCATAAATAGTGTCGCTTTTTTTCAACCAAAAAATTTTCATCTAAATCCCCATGCTTTTACATCGTTCATATACCATTCGAAAGAGAATTGTCTGCTCTACAAGTTATGTTCCTCTTCCACCTATGTTCCAGGGTTTTCAAATTTTAGGCCTGCGAAATGGGAGGTCCAGCCGACAAAAATTGACCAAACCGACAACTAGCTCTAACTTTATTTTCCCTGGGAGAAATCAATCAATGATGTACCCTCTACTTACTCATGACCTCTTCTGAACATTCCACCCTTAGGTTGCCGAAAAAGGTTTGCCTGTTTCTTTTCGAATTGGCCGACCGATAAGCCATGGCAATTTTCAAATTGAAATTCTTCCTCTGAAACGCTATTGTTTTATATCAACTGGTGTATCTTTTGTGAGCACTTCTGCTCTATTCGCTCATTTGTTTTGTTTTTATGTTTGTTGGGAATTAGTTCGAATTTTAGGTGTTTAGGATAAGGTGCTTTATCCACGAAAGTGACCGCATTTCTTTGAAAAAAATTATCCCTGAGAAGATGAGAAAATCAACCAGGCGTACATTCCTAACTTAGTCATGACTTGTTCTTTAAATTCTACTAGTTTTTCAATGTCTCGGCTATAAAAAAATTTCGACCTCGATCTCAGGTAATGGTGCTTGACCGTCGAGTTCTGGTTGAAAAACCAGGTCTGGAAATGGAACGACGCGACTTGTTGGGAAACCTAATAGTGTAATGTTTAGAAGAGGTCATGCATAAGTAGAGGGTACATCATTGATTGATTTCTCCCAAGGGAAGATAAAGTTAGAGATAGTTGTCGGTTTGGTCAATTTTGTCGGCTGGACCTCCCATTTCGCAGGCCTAAAATTTGAAAACCCTGGAACAGAGTGGAAGAGGAACATAGCATCTTGTAGAGCAGACAATTCTCTTTCGAATGGTATATGACTCGATGTAAAAGCATGGGGATTTAGATGAAAATTTTTTGGTTGAAAAAAAGCGACACTATTTATGAGACAACCTAATAGCATAGAGTCACGAAGGCCTCTGTTAATCTACTTCCTACTAGCACGGCTTGTGGAAGCCATCCATCTGGCCTTGCATTTCTGGTTTGCTATGGTGTGGCAATTTAATCTTCTTACTTCTGGATCCTTATCTGCCTATTCCATTGACTCTCTA
>MU869769.1:0-11119 GCA_036418205.1 Ostertagia ostertagi | reverse complement strand
CGAAGCGCCTGTATTGGAAAGCCACCCCATGCTTTACTGTCGCTATATCGATGACTGCTTCGTGGTCTGCTCGACGCAAGAACAAATGGACATGTGCTTCGATCTCCTTAACACCCAATCGGAGCACATAAAGCTGACACGGGAAAAGCCCTCGGGAAGCTGGCTCCCATTTCTAAACATTCAAGTTGAATTGCCGGGTGACATGCATTCAACGAAATGGTACAGGAAGCCCAGCAACAAGAACATCATCATTCCCTGCCAGTCATGCCCACCTTTCACAGACCAAGCGAGCTGTTGTAAGGAACATGTTCCGGAACAGCGGCAGAGTTTGCACTGAAGAGGATGAAGAAGGAATCACTGGCGATTGCACGCGAAATAGCTTGGCTCAATGGCTACCGGAACCCTTCGACCTCCCACAGAGCAAGAAACGGCGGCCCGGGGAAGAGACAACAGATCCGGTGGCAATTTCCTCAATGGCAAAATCCCATTATGCTACCATTTATCTCTGAGGAGGTTAGCATTTCCATAAGGAAGTGTCTGAGGAGGTCGGGTTCTAGAAAACACAGTTGCCATTTTAGATGTGCCACCCAATAATGAAGCATCGCCTCGTACGCAATCGGCTCTACGACCGCTCATGTACCACCCCTAATTGTGTGGTCTGTCCGACCGGTAGGGAGGGCGACTGCACAATCTCAGGGGTGGTCTACAAGATCACATGCAGCAGCTGCGGGGACGAGTACATTGGTGAGACAGCGAGGCCACTCCATGTACGTATAAAGGAACACCTGGACGGCAAAAACAACTCCCGCCTGTCAACTGCCTTAGGGGCCCATAGGGTTCAAATCCATAACGGAGAGGATTTTGGGGTCACGGCCGAGGTCATGGCGCGCGAACCTCAGACCGCAGCGCGAAAAACCCTCGAGGCATTTTGGATTCAGGTCACTGGTCCAAAAATGAACCGGAGGGAAGAATGCCTTACCATTACGCGGGAGCTGAGGCCTTATATAAGGATGGCCTTCCACCAGTAACTCTAAATCAAGTTTAGTCCGGATTGCTGTGTGTCCCACTACTGGTTCCGGGTGGTCTCGAGTACCGGACTAAGTTACGGTAAGTGGCCCACCTTGGTATTGCGTGATGACCTGTTTTGTTCTCGAATTTCAGTAGGATAGCGGAGGCGTTTGGTCGGGTAGTCATAAATTGCTTCGATCCTTTCAGGCTCTGAAGAAGGCGACCCCGCCGAAACGTAAGCCAATAAAGTCTGCTTAACAACCTCGTGGAGAGCTTACAGAAGATATCAGCCATCATGCCGAGGTTCTTGCAAAGCCGTACATTTCAAGTGGTGACGACTGAAGGAGAAGAAAGCGGCTGTCACTTCTCGGATTCTGTTACCGACAATCACGACTGCTGACAAGGCTCCGAGAGATGCTGTCGATGCTACTACTCTTCGTTCAGAACTCGGCATGACAACAAAGCCTGGTCGGCGCAAAATTGACAAGCAAGCATTGCTGTGGGCGGACATCGTCAGAGAACAAGTGCGGGAATACAAAGGTTCTAACATATATTTCTCGACAAGAAAGATTAAAACTGAAAGAGCTACCAGTTGGCGAAGAATGCGACAAAGAAGGCCAAAAACTGCTGATCTCGCTAGTGTAAGAGAGAAGCTCGAAACGATGGTGAATGGTCTATTTATCAAATCGCTAAGCCCCGAAATTGCCAGACCGATTATATTGAGATGTTTCTCGGCATAAATGACGAGAATGGCCACCTCTTGACGGACCGCAAGAAAACACTGAAGACGATGGCGTGACTACTTCGAAAACATCTCAACAGTCGAATTTGCTCATCCTCAGCCATCCCTTGTTCCTTCATTAGTACACGGGCCGTTAAGAAGATAACTGTGCTAGATACGGTAATGTCCCTAAAGAGATGAAATAATACAAAGCAACGGGACCTGACGACCTGGCGATCGATATACAAGTCGCGACAATGGTACTGCAGGGTCGAAAACGTTCTTCAACCAGGCCATTGCATCAAGAAAGCACCTGAAAGCTCGCAGCAGAGCACGACGATTTCCCAGGAAAAAAGGTAATACTGTAGACTGCACAAGCTACCGTCCAATTCGCCTGCTCTCGCACAGCATGAAAATCTCTCGGTTTGTTCGCCAGTATTCGCGACATTCGTTTAGCTCCCGACCATCCAGTGCGGTCCCATGGAGCCATTGATGCCGTACATGCAGCCCGACTCCTCCTAGATAAGCATCATGAAAAACAAGGAGCAGTGCATGTGGCTTTCCTAGACGTGAAGAAGGCATTTGACCGCGTCTTCTCGCGTGGAGTAATTTGGTACCCTCTACGAAGGCATAGCGTCCCTGAGGAGCTTATTCTCAATAATGGTACGCTATGCTTGGATGCGCATTCTTTACTCAAGTGCGAAGAACAGAAAGCAAACGCCAGCGGGGACTTGATTTCTAAGACTACGATTTCTCCATATCCGTAGAAGTACATCAAGGCTCTGCGTTATCCCCACTCTATTTGTTGTCGTCATGGATGCCATTTTGAGATCTCCAGAAGCCGGTCCATGGACGCTTCTTTATGCTGATGACGTGATGCTCGCTAGCGAAGATAAAAGCACGTTCGAGCAACAGGTGCAAACCTGGTCCGATCGTCTGGCAACATTTGAGCCAAGGTTAATCGTCAAGAGTACGGAGCATTTAGAATTAATTAATTTAGCATTAACAGAGCCGATTCGAGTGACTCGGCTCTATTAAGATTGACGGCAGCGAGCGTACACGTATAGAAACCTTCAAGCATCTTGGATCATCCATCGCCTCTTATAGTAGACTCCTCTCTGAAGTGATTTGTCGTGTAAGTGCAGCCTAGTCAAAATGACTGGGCTTCTATGCAATAGAAATATACCAGGACGCCTCAAATCAAAATGTTGGCCCGTGACTAGGGAAATTGAGAATTCTCGCAGTAATGCAGACGAAAGTGCTGCGCTGGACGGCCGGAGTAACACGCCTAGACCGGATTCGTAATGATGCCACAAGAGTGCAATCCGGTGTAGCTACTATCGCCGAGAAGCTCGTTCTGGTACGGTTACGTTCTTCGCGCGAATGGCGGTAATGTCCGCAAGATTAGCTTTGACCTTGACCTGGCCGGGAAGCAGCCCAAGAGGCGCCCGAAGCAGTGTTGGCTGATGCGTTACACGAAAAACTGAATTCTGTTGACCTCCTTCCTGATCAAGCATTCAATCGCGAAAAGTTGCGTCATTATCCCAGCAATGCGGACCCCGCCATCGAGAGGAACTAACGCTAAAGACGAAAAAGAATAGTAATCCTGAGCAGAATTCACTACTATACTATAACACTGGCCTTATTAGGCATCAGTTTCAATTCCTAATTACGACACTACGCAACAACCAATAGTTTATGTGGGAACACCAATAGTTTATGTGGGAAAAATTCCTTTTCGTAAGTGAAATATTGATTAATTTGTGTTTTGTTCCAATTCGATATTTTGATTTGTAACCGAATTGGTTTTTGTCGAGTTTGTAGCTCCCCCATAAGTGCATAGTAAATGAATAAATAAGAATCCCCCGGCTGAAGCAGATGCGTTCTCTTCTACGATCGTCTTCGATGAAGTGCGTTTTCTAAGGCTATTCTAAAGAAATTCTACTAAACATTGCCGAAGCCAAACACAGGCATCAGCTGAGAAATCCTTTTCAATGAAGTTTTTTGGAAGAGTCAAAGAAACGCTTCGCGACACCGGAATCGGGCTCCGAAATGGAACATCTAGAATGCCGATAGGGCAAATGAAAGACGGGGACGAGGAATTATAGCGGGAGCAAGACGCAGACTGTGCAGCACAATGCATCAATCCAAATCCTAAAACACTGGCGATCTTCTCAATTGTTTGCGCGGGTCTACTACAGTTAGAGGGAGCATCATGATGCAGTTTCTCGGCGAACTAGTAAAACTCGAACATTCCAGCTTTTCACGCATGTCAAGTGACTGCCCTCACCCCCCTAGACTGGCCTACACTCCCCTGGCTCGAAGTTTTGTGGCTTTTTGGAAAACCTGCATCACGGTGCCCCCTTCCCCTAACTGTAAGACCCATTTGAGCCTTCAGTGGAGAACTTGTTCCGACTCTAGGGCTATCTCTCACTAGAAACTCGCTTAATCTCTCACATAATCTTGGAAAGAAATAAACTGTCAGAGCCTGTGACGCCTATTACAAATGTTGAACCAGAGCTTAACTTTCAAGGAAAGCTGTGAGCAGTCAGAGTTGGCAAAAGCTGTGGGCAGTATATCAGGCAACCTGTGCGTGAGCACGGGGATGTAAGCAGGGTCGCGATGGAGCAGTGGTAACTCTCTCGCTCTGCAGAGAATAGGTTGTGTGTCCTCTGCTTGGTACGTGGTTTTTCCCACATTATGGTCTAGCTCCAACATAGTGCTTGGAAGAGAACAATTGGTGCCAGAGCGAATGGCATTTCCATGCCTCAAACCATGCACTTGCCGAATAGTATCAATAATAATTTTAATCGGAAAAAGTGATGGTGTCAAACTGGTAAAAGATCTGGCACTTACTCCCATGGGTAAGATTTAAAGGAAATTTTGATTTTAGCTAGTTTTTGAAAAATCCGTAGGTTACCACACGCGCTGGTGATTTACTCGGTCGAGACGACAAATCAATTCTTCGGGAGACGGTCAATTCAATCGTCGGCTAATGAGGTCACGCCGCTCACGCGGCGGCAGCGTCGCGCGCGGCAGTTGGTGCGGCGATTTTTGTATGGGCCTTGGCTTAACGGTCCTTGTCCATAAGTTGCTGGTGGGGTTAGAGAACTGATAAGACCAAAGTTCCAGACATCAGTGAGCCAACAAGAGTCACCTTAAGATCTCCGCAGTTATTTAAGCCTCACTGTACAGAGCTTGTGCCATGTAAAGGTTGTCCTTTTGAACATAATGAGACTTCTTTATTAATCAACTGCCTGAATTGTTATCAGAGAGCGATAATCTGGCTAAATCGGAAAAATATTACGTTCCAAGACGCAGTGGAACGGTGAGGAAGGCATAACATTAGTATGACAGAATAAGTTTGTAAATAATGGCAAAGGACAAGGATCCTGTATTTTAAGGGGCAGGTGATCATATACCGTGTTTCACGACTGGAAACTTCATCTAATCCTACATTCCCCAATGCTAGAACCCTGAATTCTAGCCACGGCCGACGTCGCATCGCGGGCTGCGGCGGCTGGCGCGGCGACCTAGCCACCTCACGATTGAATCGTCACGCACCCCAATTCTTCGAGTCACTGGGTGGCTCCCAAGAAACAAAACAAGACCGCTAAGACGACCGCAAACCCGGTGGGCCTCGTTTTCAAAGTATTTCAGACAACGTGGTCTACACTGGATGCAAGTGCCAGAAACCGGAGAAGCATGGAAGAGCTGTGGTCCCCGCTGAGGAGGTGACCAGCCGAAAGACTATCAAAGGATTGAAGTAAAGTAAGTATATATACAGGGGAGCCAAAAAAAAGACATTTTGCCTATGTCGGACTTCGGCCTTTTTTCTTCGCAGAGATTGCCGTCGTTGACGGGAGTTCCTCAGCAGAGTATTCCCTAATGTCCCTCTATAACGCAGGCCCTCCTTCACTGCCCTCACCGTCTTCAGAATATGACGTCATCTGTCACCGTCGTCAGCTCAAGGAGGCCTACCGTAAGTGCTTCAGCCTGAAGCTCTTACGCAATTTCGTGAATCGATTTAATGTTGGATAGTTTTCTAGAGGCATTAGCTCCCACTATGCAAATCCCCTCGAAACTAGCTTTCCAGTAAAGGTCGTTATGGTACACGATCCTTCGAAGACCCCATTGAGCTCGACCAGTGCACCATGTTTCCAGGGCAAATTCTTCTGATGCCGTCCACGTAGGTGGCCACTATGAAGATTTTCTTATAGAATGAAATGCGCTCTTCAATATAAGTTGGGACCATTCGGTCTGAGTTGAGCAAAATGTGCTTAAATCCATCTGAAGTGGAGACAAAATGTTTTTTTTTATTGTCCCCCCTGTATAATATATATGGTGACGGACAATTTAGAGACAAGCATGCATCTAAACAAAAAAGGATCATTCTTACTCAGCGCAGACACTGATAAGCAATCCACATGATGGACCATGATAGAAAATGACAGGATCGCAGATTCGCTTCTCTGCATACAGGTGAGAATAAGTTCGTAAACCTTCTTGGACAAATAGCCGAATAATAGCCGAATCGATTTCGAGGATTACAAAATGACGTTAGACGCTCCCCACGAGAAGAGACATAGGTCAAACTGTAAACTCACCAAAACGTATCGTTAGTATTGCATGCTAAGCTCATGTCGAACTCTTATCAACGCGTGCGTGATGAGCTGGCAACCTACTGGCTGGCCGCTTCAAGTTATACCAGTTGGCGCCGCACGCGTTGCGCGCACAGCACAGTTCTGCGGCGATATGGATGGTGCGGCGTGAATTTTCGAATTTGGCCCAATACACTTCGAATATTTGACTTTCAAGCTGAATTCTATCCGATTGTCCCATGCTTCATCCACCGATGGCTTTTGACCTTCCCTCCTTCGTCCACCAATTGTCCGTCTTCGTCAACCAATTGTCCGCTTTTCCCGGTCTCGGACTGCCTCTGGACCGATTTATAAATCTCGTGGTAAACTCCGCCTATTTCTTTGCATGTCCCACCTATCTTTTTCTTCCTCGCCAACCTCTCCCCACTTTTTACCCGATCTCTGAACTGTCTCTGAGCCGATTTACATTTGCGGCGAAACCTGCTTTTTTTTGGTCTCGGACTGCCTTTGGACCGATTTTTAAATCTCGTGGTAAACTCCGCCTATTTTTTGCATGTCCCACCTATCTTTTTCTTCCTCGCCAACCTCTCCCCACTTTTTACCCGATCTCTGAACTGTCTCTGAGCCGATTTATATTTGGCGGCGAAACCTGCTTTTTTGGTGTATCCTCCGCACACCATTAGAAATTCACTTCCTTTCCTTCGCCCACTTTCTCCCGATCTCCAGGACTACTTGAAGCCGAGTTACAAAGTTTCATAGATAACTCCGCCCACTAATAGCAATTGGGCTCCACTCCTTCACCCACCTCCATCCACCTTTTTCCCGGCCTCCGGGACTTCTTGGAGCCGAGTTATGAATTTTCGTCGCAAACTCCGCCCACTTTGGTCAGCCCCGCCCACCGATGACAGGCCTCCACTCCTCCACCCACCTCTATCCACCTTTTTCCCGGCCTCCGGGACTTCTTGGAACCGAGTTATGAATTTCGTCGCAAACTCCGCCCACTTTGGTGCACGCTCCACCCACCAATAGCAGTTGTCCTCCCGTGCGTTGTCGGACTCGACCCACTCTTTTCCCGGTCTCCTGGACTTCTCGGAACTAAATTATAAGTTTAGGGCAAACTCCGCCCACGTTGGTGCACGCCCCACCCACCAATAGCAGTTGACCTCCCTTCCGTTGACGGACTCAATTCACTTTTTTCCCGGTCTCCAGGACTTCTTGGAACCGAGTTATGAATTTTCGTCGCAAACTCCGCCCACTTTGGTCATGCCCCGCCCACCGATGACAGTTGGCCTCCACTCCTCCACCCACCTCTATCCACCTTTTTCCCGGCCTCCGGGACTTCTTGGAGCCGAGTTTGAATTTTCGTCGCAAACCCCGCCCACCAATGACAGTTGGCCTCCACTCCTCCACCCACCTCTATCCACCTTTTTCCGGCTCATTAAGACTTCCCCGGCCCGAATTATGAGGACTTGTAGAAAACGCTGTACACTTCAGAGCGCCGCCCATTGTGGGCGGGCCTCCGCCCACGTCATGTATGCTGGGAACACCTTAGACATTGCTCCCCTACACCAATTTGTTTTCTGCTCTGTAGGCTTTCTCCCAACCGAGTTATGAAATTTTTCATAAAGCACTGCTTTTTTGGAGAACGCCCCGCCCACCGGGGGTGGGTCTCCCTAATTCGATCTGACTTACCAATGCACACCTTTACCCACTTTTTGGCCCAGTTTCGAGGCTGTTTTGTGAATTGAAATCTTGGTCGTCAGTACAGTTCATTTCGACGCACGCCACGCCCACTGTGGGCGGGGCTCCGCTTAGCTGATGTGTGTTTTGTACTTCGTGAGACCTTGCCCACCCGTCCCACACTTGACCCGGTCCCTCCAGGCGGATCCCGAGGAGCTAGGGAATTTCGTGACAGACATACAGAACGACAGACGACAGACAGACGACAGACGACAGACGAAGCGCTTTATAGTAAGTAGGATCCTGAAGTCTGGTTAGGCGTGTCTATGGATTTGACGTGGCGGCCGCCACATGATGGAAGTGATGTGGATAAGATATTCCTAACATGCTCCGCTTCGCAATACCAGCTACACGCCTACCATAGGCTCGAGATATAGGCTGTCCTTTCTTAAAGCCAGTATAAATTCCGATTTTCTATGAAACTTGAGCAATAGGATAAATTATGTTGCGAGATCACGATTACGAAAATCGTTTTAGCACTTCAGTCACTTGGTGCCAGTTTGGCCTTATACCTTCTCGAGTTACGAACAGGGGGCATTGGTGATTCATATCACAAAAATAGCATTCGTTTTCGCACCTTTTATTCTCCTTTCACGACGAAACCCTCCTGGTTGTATAGCGCAATGACAAAATATGAAGAGCCAATAGAAAGAAAACTTAAAACCAACGGCTCGCATTGTCAGGTCCTACTAGCGCCGCCGCGACTCAGGTTGCATGGAGGTAAGCTTGCCTCATAAAACGTCTTCTGTTGAGTTTTGTAGCTTAACCTCCTCAGAAACTTTGAATAGAAAGAAGGTATTTATAGCTGTTACCAGCAATGTCATATTTATCTATTAGTTTTCCTTTTGGAGCTACATGTAAGTTCAAGAAATTCCGTGTACCATTCTCAGTAAACTCGCCACCAGAAGAGATTGGTCCACCGCACTATGTGTCTCGAAGGTTTAAGCGACTTAACCTTCACGAACTACGATTAGTGAAAGTGTGTGTTACGATTAGTGAAAATTTCAGTGTGTTCAGTAGCTGAGAGATTACCTGCAGGAACGTTTTCGAAAAATTCCGTGTTACAGAGTCGCAAAAGTCTACTGCATGACGACTGGGGATATCGTGTGCAGTTTGCATCTGACGAGCAGGGCATCCCTGCCTTGTATATGACCTGCCCAAGTCTGATTTCACTGCAAAAAAATCTGTAATTCTCTTGATTGTAATTAAAATTTAAAATTTGCCATGTGAGTTTTGCGATATAGCAAATTTCCTATTGTCATTTTTATTCTTATCGTTAGCTGTTTTTGTGACCCTGTCTCTCATAAATTCGAAATTCGAAGATGATTCAGTTTTCATGCACCAACGTTTTCTCACCGACCCGACGCCAAAGTTGGGATTTGATGAAAATTCGGGGAGAAATGGGGTTAAACAAGGAGCTCATCAAGTTGGAATTATATTTAGTTGCGGAATGAAACTTCCTGCAAGTTTCTGCGTGGAAATCAACTGACTTTAAGTGTATTCATGTTCAACGATCAGCATTGATTCGTCCACTTAAAGTTTGGGGTCATTTATCTCACGACGTAGTGTGGACATGTACACTCCAGCTTTCCACTCCAGTCAGTCAAACCGCCTGGACCTCCCTCTCCCCACTACGCAAACTGGCTGTTCTCCACTACACTCGCGGATTCCTCAACTTCCCCTGATTTCATCTAACTGTTTGACTAGTGTTTCCCTTTGTGCAGACACGCAGCGCTCCACTTCACCTTGAATTCCGAAAAGCGCTTTCACTGCTTGAAACAGCGCCGCTCTCCAAATGGCTCATGCCAACGAAGCGAAAGAAGGCAAAACCTGCGCTGTCGACAATGTGTTACCGATTTTCTCCCAATATGACTGCTCATGAATTTGATAACTTCCATTAGACGTATCCTGCAGACATTGAGTCCTGCCCATACTATTTCCTCCAAAAATTGGTATGCGCTTTAAAAAGTAGCAATCCAGCGCTGTGTCGTACTATGAATTCTTCAAATTCCTGATTCAATTCCGACCACCTTGAGTTAACCGCAATAATCAAATCGGGAGATTTGCCTGGCTTCACATGAAGTCGAAGAAGTTGAACTATGTAGTATCAGACTTCAATAGCCTTCAGACCATGAGCCGGAATAGCACCTCGCTAGTGAATTCACCCTTCTGAATGTCCATTTGACGACAACGTTTTTTATGCCCTATCTAATTTAAAATTTTGCTTAAGCCTTTATTAACCCATCCACGGAAAACAATGGAGAGAAAAAAGAAGCACCTATCCAAGTTCGATCCTTCTGCTTATGCTTATGATGCTGAATTATTAGGTTGTCCAGGGAGGAATGCAGTTTTTACCACCGTCTTCAAAGTAATATATCTTAGCTCAAATCCAACACTTTCATTCATCTGAAAAAAGTAACAGAAACTACACACCTTCCTTGACAAGAGTCAGGCCGAACTAACGCAAAAACTCAAAATCTGGCATGTTAAGACACGCGCAAAACGACGAAGGTCTTTTCTATCATGTCTCGGTTTTCAAATTTTTCCTACCCATCAAGCTGTCGAGATGGCTGAAAAAGTGGTGAGAGAGAGATCCTGTGAGTCTAAATGAGAAGCGAAGTTGGATAGGTCGTCCATCCTTTCGTGTCGCTGACCATGTTGGATGGGTCGTTCATGGAGAAGGTTCTTTTCCTGCCTCTGGGATTATAGACGCTGCCTTCCTGTTCCACGTCACGGACGGCCACGAGCCCTTACCAGGGAGGTCTTCCAGGAAATGCCAAGCTTTTCAAAACGGTTTTTTGCATGATATAGGGACACATGCATGGAACACCAAACTGTAGTTCATTTTTCCTGAGCGGCCCTCTGAATACCAAAAAAGGAGCGAAGAAAAAATTCTTAAGGAACTGCCGTTCTAACCGCTTTGTTGTGACGTACATCGCACACAGCGTTGACCAGTGTCATATCAAAAGGTTCTCATGAATTGTACATTGAAAACAATGCGAAATTCGGTCAAAAATAACGAATCACTTGGCATGTATTGAAACTATTG
>MU869768.1:23464-35808 GCA_036418205.1 Ostertagia ostertagi | reverse complement strand
TACAGGAGAGATTTTTAAGAGTCGCGTAATTTTCATAGTTCATTGAGCAAAAGCGCCAAAAATTTTCACCTAAAAAGACTTACGACCACCCTTAGTTCCCCTATAAGATCTCTTCACCATCGAGTCAAATTAATTGCAAGGATTCCGAATTGCGTAGCAGCATCTACACATTACATTTACAAGAGTGGCAGCGTTGTCTGCCGCAAATGATGGAAGTCTATTGTTATTTGGGTGAAACAGATCAATCGTGTAATCAAACTGCACGGGTACCTAATTGTCAGTTCCTTTTTCTGAACTATTCCATAATCTCAGGTTTATTTTCATTGTTACGTTTTAGCCCAATTTTCTCTCCTTCTTTCTTTATTTTTACTTTTGTATCATGGATCGCTCAGCTTTACAACTCTGTTTGTCCATCGTGTGCACACCCTTTCAGGTGTAAATAAATAAATAAATAAATAAATAAATAAATAAATAATAAATAAAATTGAAGAGTGCATTCCATCATTTTAACAAGTCGGACATGCTCTAGCAGATGGCGACTAGTTTGTCCAGATCCACCCTCAGTGGCGCTGGGTACAGCAGTGAGATTGCCAGTTGAGGGGTAGTTGAGTGTGGGTCATCTTCAACTCAAAAAGCCAACCTCTCGATAGAGTGAATTACAAGTAGACCGCGGATTGAGGGAGCGTGCCCTCGCCTATCCGCTGGTTGATTCTCTATGTTGTTGGGCGTTTGAAAGATCCTAATCAGAAGTGATTAAGAAGGGAGCTCAAAAATAGGTTCCAGAAAAATTGAAGTATCAGCCACGGAAGGCAGCATGTACATGGGCCGAGTAATTCGCTCAGGTAGGATAATGTGGATGCTACTTCGCAAAACATGTTCACGTCCTTCGCCATTTTCGCTCTGAGCATTCAGTCATCCTGACATTAATTTTCCCCAAAACATTTTCTCTGTCAGCGGCCGTGTGTAGATATCGCTTCAAAAGAAGCTTGATGCTTTCAGGCCAAATCTCTAAGTGGAGGAAAGTGCAACGAATTCGATGGATTAACTACTAAACACCTATTGAGAAATTCTGTGAAAACAATTTTCAGGAAAATTACGCATGTTTCATTAAGAACTATTCATGTAGACTTCAGCGTTTTTACCGCTCCTCATCACACCAATTTTTGAGATAATTGTGGGGGTTTGAAAATTGAAAAGTAGCGTTTTAGGAAAAGGGCCTAAAAATTCATAGAGGAAAAAAAGGAAGAACGGGACGATTTTTCGGATGGTTGTTCAGGAAAATTTTGACTTTTTCGAAGCGTCGATCTCTTCCAGTTTCTAATAAGCTTTGAAAATCTGCAAAAAGTTAACAGTGAAGGAAGTTATGTAGGTTTGAATGACACAAGTGCGCACCTTCTCAAAAATCTTACACAAACCACCAAAAGCGGAAGCAACAGGATTATTTCTGAGAGAGTCATCTTTGGGAGTAGATTCTGTACTTTTTTGAAAGCGCTAAGCTTCTAGTTTCTAATTGGTTTTGAAAATCTGCAAAATTTGATAATGAAGGAAGATGAATGAAAACTCGTGTGTGCACAGAAAAACGGAAGCAACGACGATTTGTGAAGAATTGAACATTTGCGTAAGTTTGAAAACTTTTTAGAAAGAAAGCAATCTGAAGTTTAAGAATTTTCGATTTTTGTCTCCTATCTCATAGACCGCTTCTGGGAAAAATATGACCTCTGAATGAAGAGGTTTGCATCGTAATGTAATTACTGCATCTAATCATTTGATCTGTGAAAAAAAAGAGATTTACGAGTTCGAAAAAAACTTGGTTTTCTGACAGTAGAAACATCTGCGATTATTACCCTGCCTAACCATGAGTTATGCAAAAATTTCTAATTTGCACTCTTGTTTGATGAGTAAAATTTCATGTTTTCTCGATCCCCGTCCTCTGAGCGGGGGAAGCGCGCGGACTCACTACTGTCCACCACTTCTCCATGTCGGTGACGGCCCGGTCACCGATCGTGGACCTAAAGCCTACCAAAGAACACAATGGTTAATGCAGGGGGTCGTTCAGATACCCTCCAAAATGGAGGGGGTCGTAAAATTCCTGGAATCTGTGCAACGCACGGTTGACCCTGCTTCCAAATCACACCATTCGCACTGCGAGTACAAATCTTCGTTTCCATCGCCTTGAAATTGTTGAGTTCAAATTCTGCGCACAATTCATTAGCTGACTGAATAGTATTGATATCAGCTTATTTCTCCCAAATCAGAGAAGGGTGATAGTTCTCCTCAAGTGCACCCTTCGTCGCCTTACTCTTTGATTCAACCCCTAAAAACAAGGAAAAAGTTCATGTAGGGATTCCATGGAGAATATCAAGCTTAAATACGACGTGAGGATCAAGTGCCAGTTTTCATTGCGCAAATATTATTATTATTTTAGGCTGCATATCACCTAAGCAACAAACATTATTGCACTCCTAACAAGTCACTTCAGTAATTGTACCGAAATTATAATGACATGAGAGCAGCACCTAATTGGTTAGATAGCGTTTTTAAATATGAGATAAAGACTGAAGAGCCATTTCTTGCTTGATCAACCATCATTTCGATTGCTGTCATGAACTGTGAAGGCTTTAACCCGCGCGAAGGAGTTAAAATGTGGAGGAACTTAACAATTATTCTCTACAAGGGAAGGATACCAAGTCGAAGTGGCCATCCGTAATGAAACCTATACTCAGAGATGTGTTTTCGGACGCTGATCTCGAATCCACTCTCCAAATTTGCGAAACGATTCTCTGAAAAGTGTTACGGAGGTTGTTTCGAATGAAAGCCCACTGTAAGAGACTCCGGCAGAGCTCGCTTCCAGCGGCGGCTTGGCCGAGTGGTAGTGTTGGCGGCTTCCAGTGGTAAGACCATGGATGGGATCTTGCTGGGCATGGATTTTTGCTTTTTGTAATTAGGTCTAATTTAAATATAAAAAATTATTCAGTGTTGAAATTTTCACTGCGTCCAAAGCTAACGCATGTTTAGAGGGGTTTGTTTAACGCATTCCACTTTTTTCGTAATGTTTCGACCACCGGGGTGTTTCTACGCCACGGAAGTGACGTATATCCGACGATGGGCTAAACAAATGGGAGATGCTTGCTCAACGGACCAAACTATCTTTGAAGGCTTAATTCTAGAAAGCTGACATTTGGACCCAATTTCGAAACTCGGTCTACAATGAGTCGTAGGTGTTATCCCTAGCCCCAGCCACTACCCTCCTGCTCCTCCTGGGCAGCGAGCGTGTACATGAAAAAATATCATATTAATCTTCGGATGGCACGAGCAAGTAGAGCAGGCAACTATATCTCTTTCACAATAATGACTGAAAGTTTAATTCAATCCCACGATCAGGCTCTGACAGTGGGTTGATGGATAGATGACTGCCCACATTTTCGACTTCAAGTCAAAATTTTAGATTTGGACCAAATGTTGTTGAAAGGGGTGTTTCGACGCGCTGAACACGAATATCGCATCTGCTTGGCACGAAATTGCCTTTGCGTGCGCTACGGGTGTCAGAGGCGGTCACTTGCAAATGACGCGCACAGTGCTCGAAGCTCTTCGCCAGCTCTGTTTACTTGTGCTATAGGCAATCGCTGATAACTTAGCATGGATAAGAGTCCCTTAAACAACGTTCACAAGAAAAGCAAAAGTGAGAACTCGCCAAGAACTCGAACTCACGACCTCTCGTTCGTTGAGCCGCACCGCTGCCACTGCACTATCTCGCTTCATAACTACGTTCAAAGAGTCGTTTCGCAGATTTGGAGAGCAGATTTGAGATAAGCGTCCAAAAACACATCTAGTGGTGTATGTCTCGTTACAAATGGCCACTTCGACCTGGTATCCTTCCCTTGTAAGAATAGTCTGAATCGCAGGCCTTCTTAGCGCGATTACTATTTCTATTGTGGATGTTTTTGCGGTTTTTTTTTATTTGACGGCCGACTATACGATTTTTCACCAGCACAAGAACAGAAGATGACGTTCGTAGCGCAATTTTCAGAGGTTTTGCCACGTAACGAAGTATGTGGGCCGCGCCTTCTGACTCCCTTGGCTAATGCGATTCCCATCGAACCCTCATACTGCTATGCTCTTTAATTCCTGTTCGACGTATTCTTCACTGGTTCGTCTGTTACGTATTCGAGCTTTGTGAACGGCCTCTCATTACGTAGTTCAATATGTAAACATCACTATTTTCTCTGCATGTTCTCAATGGTCTGCCTGAAAAAATGACAGCTATCTGAGCCGGAGATCTAGTTTGCATCTCTACTTTTCCTGCAGTTTTACTATTTCTCTGTTGTCCTGTTGACTATTTTTTTTTGAAAAAGCGGATGAGTAAAACAGGGGTCTGATATTGATAAATTACATGAGTACCACGGTTGTGGGTGCGAAAAAGTTTCAGGGGTAGTCGAGGATCTGAACCCAAAACAGAGAGAATTAAAATATGTTGATCAGCAAGAAGCTCTGGACTAACAGAAAAAAAAAAAAATGTCGGTTCAGGGTGTGGCCAAACTTTTTCAAAGCGTCTTTTGCTACATTAGGCACAGGGAACCGAACCATGCTAATTTTTCCTAAACGGCCCTCTGAATACCAGAAAAGGGGGTCCCTAGTCACACCTTTTTCACCAGTTTTTCAATCAAAGTCTATTTGTAAGGGTTACTGACGTTCCTAATCATGAATTTGGTACTAATTATTCATGCTAACTCCATTTTGCGCGAATTTGGAAACGTCAACACGAAATGCAAAAACTTGTCACCACGAGGAATCGAACCCTCTTTTCTGGTATTCAAAGAGCCGTTCAGGAAAAATGAACCATGCTTCTGTGGTCTCCATATGTGCAACAATGTCATGCAACCATTTTGAAGCTTGCGCACACTCTGAACGACCATTCATTGAAGCCACAGTTGTGGTGTGATTTGAATTCGCTGTTACTCATTTCCCATTGGATTTAGTCACCAGTGTGGACTCCACTTTGGTAAAAGGGGCACCAGGTAAACGTGAACAGGACTATGCTAGTGTGCTCTGAAGATCGCACAAAGCCGATCTTGGACTGGTATGGGAAAATCATGGAAAGAGTGAGGGACTTCCGATACATTGGGAGCCATCTAGCCACGGACTTTGGCGTGGATTACGTCAGCAAATTCGTAAACCGATAATGGCTGATAGAGGGAAATGCACTGGCTTATCTCTGGAAAATTAAATTCTGCTCAGAATCCTCAAAGGACAGGTATGTCGACATTTGTAAGGCCTGCGATGCTATGCTGCAGCCAATGGTGGCTGCGGGCAACAACCAGGAAAAGCAAGTTCACTTTGTCGAGGTGGGGATGCTGAGATGGGACTGCGGCTGGACGCGACTGGACAGAGTCAGAAACGAGCTTGTCAGAGCGGTCAGTCTGTCTATCCAGTTGAAGATGCGGGAATATCGACTGCGATGCATGTTCATGTGCTAGGGACGCAATGAGAGCATCCGGTAAAGAACTTCATGAAAAAGGAACTCATTGAAGTCAGGAACACAGCAGAAAATTCCGTAGTCAAGACAAAGTGGCGAAGTTTGAACAGAACCCTGATCCTGTGACTGCGCGGGACTAACGTAAGGAAGAAGAAGATGTGGAAGAGCGTCCCTACCTACCCTAGCGTACTTAACATCATCATACTTCTTCTTCAGAAGGCTTTATAATGTAGGAGTGTGTTGGAAAGTATTAGGTTGTCCAAATAGTAGTGATGTTTTTTTCAGACGGAACTTTTTCATTCAAACTCCCTACCTTTTTACATGAACTTATATACCCATCGAAAGAAAATTAATCTCTTTACTAAATGTGTATTTTTTCTTTTTAGATCCTGTAAAGTTGTGCACTTACAAGTGTCGTGTTGTTTTCGTTTCAATTTTTTGGTTCCCATCAGAACCCACTTGGTTGACCGCTATTCCGTACCGGACCTGAAAATTTTTACCGTTGACGCATAGAAAATGTTGTGTAACATTCAGGAGAAGTCGTGTCTAGTTGCGGGGTATATTGCTGAATGGATGTGTTATATTTTTAATGGAAAATAACATTTGGAGAAATAGGGTCAGGCTCGCAGACTGATTACTATAAAGTGAGACTGAAATTACGTATAGTTTTAACATAAGTAAAAGCAAAATAGGTGAGCAAATAGGGCAGAAAAAGGCTTTTGAATGACATATGGAGTAATGTAAAATAAAGAAGTCTGAAAGGAAAATCTCATTTCAAAAATCGCTATACGTAAGCAGCTAGCCTGGAAACGAATTGTATACAACCGAACCACACCTCTTGTTGCGAAAATCCATTAAAGGCGGGCGATTCGACATTCAAGAAGGCTATTGTGAGTGAATGAGCCTCAATGCACGCAGGGCGAAAACGCAAATCTGTCAAAAAAAACGCCAAACGGGACTCCCCTTTTGGCCGTTTGAATTTGCATCACAAAGCAGTCTCAGAAGTGGAGTTCAAACGCACGCAACAGTTGATGCATCATTTTCCAATCACCTTAAATCGAAATGATCCATTTGCCCGCTGCAGCCACGGTCACTCGTCCAAAGAACAAGTAACTGGTGGGCGGATCCCCACCAGATTACTTGTTGATTTGGACGAGGTGCGGAGTGCTTTCGGAGCGCACTTCGCCTCCTTGGCAGCCAAGTAACTGCTTCGTGTGTTGCATATGCTTTTCCCGATGCGCTCCCTCTTTATCGTAATCGCTGCCTTGGACGGGTTCTTCGGAAAATCCTGGTCAAACGATGTGCACCAAATCATCGATTCTTCGTGCAGAATGTAGACTTATGGTTCAAAGATTTACCGGTTGGGCTCATTTTTTGTCGATGGAACGTCCAAATTCGTAGGCTTATGGTTCCACCTTTAGGAGCCCTACAAACAATAAATAAACTTTTGGTACAGAATTATTCTCTTTTCGGTATATAACTTCATGGAAAGATTGGGAGTTTCAAGGAAAAGGCTGCGTCGAGAAAATAAGCACTGCTTATCGGACACCTTATGATAATACCGCATGAGGTACGCGTATAGTGGATTTCTGCCTTGAACGCGACTGTCAAAGTCAAAAACTTACCTTTAAGGTGAGGATAAATTGCGCCGTTGTACATACATAGATCAACGGGTGTCTTATTTGTGGCTTTCAATAGCGATCGCATTATTTATTTATTTATTTATTTATCAATACACTTGTAGGTGTGCATAATTATGTAGAATAAAAAAATGAGGAAACACACTTAAGGGGGAAGAAGTTCTCTAGCCATTTGAAATGCACTCATAAATCAGTTTCGCATCGACGCCGCACCATCCCCACATCCCCAGCCAGGTCCAAATCCAGTAAACGCCGTAGAAAACAGATCTCCTAGCACGGAGAAAGCCGGACCCCAGCGCTCCAATCCTCATCGCAGTGCCCCCACCCAATGCCCCCAGAGCCGCGGATAGCATGTCAACATTAGCCACATACGGGCCTCAGCGTTTGTGCTCAAAAAGTGAACACAATATATCAATTTTGTGTTATCCTAGATGAGGTGGTGAGGAGTAGTCACTGAGATCATCGTTTGTACCAATTGACTATTTACAGAACATATGTAACAGAGTTAACTGCCAAGTAGGATAACCAAATCTGAGACCGCAGCATGTAGGGCGGATGCAGTTTGCACCTCATTAACCTAAATACAGACCCTACCGCTGGCTCAGCGGTGCCTACAAGGTGGTTGACTTTGTTGATATATATGTATAACATTTTGATTTGAATCACATTCATCTCAGGACAGTTTATGTAGACATGGCAATGGTAATAGGGCACACCACCTCGTAGGATTATTACAAATTGTATAGGTGAACCAATTCCAATCGGAGTAGTGTTTTAATAACGATTCACCGTGCTAGACAATATATGGGTGAATATTTAGAAAGAAAGAACGCGAGTAGAAGAATTACACGGAATTTACAAATACTTGAAGAATCACGCAGCCCATTTCCTCGGTGTTCCTGTCCCGGCCAAATAAAATCTTAGTGAAATTTACACCTGAGCCTTTCGAGGCTCATAGGTTCCTTTAGAGCCGGGGTTGTGCGACGAGTGGAGAGAATTAGGAAAATTATTCTTCTCTTTCTGAAAATCGCTGAATATTCCTTAAAAGTCTATTTATAAAATTATGCAGTTAGTATTGAGTTATTGCCCTTCAATCGATGCGGCTTCCTCCAAACTAACTGACAATTCGGAAAGCTGGGACATATGGCAAAGTTCAAGGCTCAAGCTTTTCAAAACGTACTGAAACATATTCGAACAATTATCGTACTGGGTTTAGATGGATTATTTGAGGAGGTATGCGGCCAATTTTTGGAACCGTGAGTTTTCAACCTTAGAATAATCACCACATTTCTCAAACTCATTAATTTAGGAAGCTGAAGACAATGTAAGAAACTCCCCTGTCAATGCTTTCTTACTTCTAAAACTTATTCAAAAATTGCGGTTCAAAAATTCGTCTCGTTGGGACTTCTTTTGGAGGGGCACTCTTCGAGCCATTCTATTAAAACGCTGGTTTTTTAAGGTTTCGATGGTCGTGACTTCATTAACCGAATTCATGTAAAACTTTGAATGTGTTAGAGAGCTACCATTATGGACATTCGAAAATGCACTCAAGCGTTTGTGGGAATCCCTTCCACCTCTTTTATTCGAGAAGGTCGTCCGCATACTACATTCTCTTGCGATTTCGTTCCTCGCAGCAACATCTGGATCTTTCTATAGCAGGTTTTTTTGCTATATCGGAATAATTGAATGTTAAGCAGCGTTTGCCACGTTAGCAATATCTGCATGTGTGTGCTTTCTAATTCGCCATGCATTTTAAATACGATATCGATCTCCCCTGCTGATCGTCGTGGACCAAATGCGAGCCCCTTCCTTGGTACTTGTGCCAACATGCGGTTGATCCTGTTCCCAAGTCAATGGACCTTTTGGAGAAGCGGGTGTGGCAGCAGGGTTGTTGGATCCAAATATTTGTTCGACGCATCTTGTTATTAACCTTACCTCAAAGTTTTAGGTCAGAAGAGAGATCTCTTCAAGCTGCCGCAGGCATAGTCGTACTGCAATTGTAGCACTCACTCTGAGATCTCGTCCAGAAAGCTGCCCTCACAGGAAACTGAATCTTAGGAAATGAAGAAAAGCAGCATGTTGCCTATGCCATGCGAAGCAGGTGTCCAATTCTTGTGACATGCTTGTGAAACTTGAAGGGTGTCCGACGTTGTAAAGTTGTTTTTTTAGCAAAATTTCAAAATTTTATGAAAGTTTGCGAACCATTGATTATGCATGAAGCACTGCAAAGCTTGTCGCATGCACTTTCACCTGTTGCCACCTTCCTCCACTTTTTCTTCTGCCAAATGTTCCATAGTCTCGAAATACAGATTCGTAAAAGATCGTTTCGTGTATGTGTTATCAAATGTAAGCCAATGCTTTTGAGATGGTGAAATCTGACGTTTCGTGAAGAGGTAAAATGTCACTAGCCGGACCACTTTCTTCTCTTAGAAAAATTTCACGACCTCCCACCGGTTGTTTTTATGGGTGTCTGACCCAATGACCCCAGTCGACAGGCGTCAACCAGGCCAATTCCCCTCACAAATTTTGACCCATTTCGAGCAGGGGGAGCGGGTTAGGGATGAATCTATTTGAAGATGCTAGAGTCTAAACGGTAAAATCTGGTCAATTCCTTTTATTTTCTCTATTAGCGTTTCTTTCGACAGCCTGCAAAATCCTTTGAAAAACCCACTAACTATCGCCCCTTTCCTGCAACCACGACCTCATCGAATCGACCCCCTGCTCAATCTCTTCACCTTCACCAACTCCAAATACGACTCCTTTTTTGAAAACAAATACAGCGCCCCGTTAAGAATCGCGCAACGCGCATTGACCCTGGTCGGTGGACGTTCCACCCAGAGTCAACCGTGGGTTGCGAAGATTTAAAATTTTTCACGACCTCCCCCTTCACCCTTTCAGAGGGTATCAGAATGCCCCTGTACTAGGTGTTTATCTCTTTCAACATGTTTTTATGCCCATCATCAATGTATGGCCGTCAGCGACATGGATAGAGTTGATGGGGGCAGTGGAATGGTTCATGGCGCGCTTTACGCGCGGCGCGAGAATCAAGGTGACATGACATTTTACGCTTAAAAGTATTTACTTCGAGCATTTTGCGTAGGTACGGGTATGTCTGTAGTCACAGAGAACTTTTCTCTCAAAAGACACCAACCTTTTTCGGAACTTCCGAATCCGCTCATTTATTAACTGGAAAACTAAACTTTGAACTATTATAGTATGGAGCATTTACCGACCTCCTCATTTGAAAAGCTGTATCTTTCCAAATGCGAAAACATCAAGTTGTTTGCTTCTTGAAAATGAATCAAACTTCTGCGAATGTTCAATTTTCCAAAAAATCGTCCCGTTATTCCGTTTTTCTGTGCACACGCGAGTTTTCGACATTCAAACATTCATAACTTTCTTCATAATCAACTTTTTGCAGTGTCTAAGGCTAATTAGAAACTAGAAGATTAGCGCTTTCGAACAAGCACCAAAACTTTTTCCAGCGATCATTCTCTCAAAAAATAGTCCCGTTGTTCCGTTTTTGGGGGGTTTGTGGTCCGATTTTTGAGAAGGCGCGAGTTTTCGACATTCAAACATTCATAAGTTCATTATCAAGTTTTTTGGAGACCCCAAGGCTAATTAAAGATCAGCAGACGAGGGCTCTAAACAAACACTGAATTTTTTGATAACACTCAATACAAAAATAGTTCCGTTGTCCCGTTTTTTTTCACAATGGGTTTTTAGACCATTCTCCAGAAGTGCAAGTATTCAACCTTCAAACGCCCATAAGTTCCTTTAAAATTGGTATAATGAAAAGCGGTAAAAAGCATCGAATTCTACATGTTAGATTTTTTCAAAATCTTTCGAATGGAAACCTTTCTTTTGCCACATTTTTCAATTGCCGCCGAATAGCTTGCCCCCCCCCCCTTCACTTTGATTTGATCTGAAAGCATTAGAGTTCCTTTGTAAGAATTTGTTTGCTCGTGTTAACTGGAATATGAAGTGATTCATCAAGATTTCCTGCTCTGGGATGCACCATTCAATCGTCTGGGGCTAGCAGTCGCAGTGGTGATGAAGTTCTGCGTCTTCGCCTTGCTTCGGCCCTCTAAAATTTTGTGACCGATGCTTTAGCTTATGACCCCTCCTTTCACTAGTCAAATACGATCCTTCGTTGAGCTTTGCGCAACGGGCGGTTGATCCTGGTCCCACTTCTCATCCGCTGCCACTAGGAAGTGCTTTGAACTTCTCATGGAACTTGAATGGAGAGCTAGACGTGTCGATAGAGTCTTGAAGGCTGATTACAAACATGGTCATTACAACTGCAGTGTGTTGAACGCTGATTACAAGTAAGGTTATTGAAACTGCCACGTGAACTTCCTAAGAAGGTTATGAGCTTTCAAATTTGGCAAAATACTGTCTTCTCTCGTTACCGAGCGAGCTTACTTGGTAGAATCACAGTCGCCGTGGCTCTGCGCCAAAAAAGCGTCATATTCGTAATCAGGGCACCCATTTACCCTTATAGAACAAGTTCCAGGCAAAAAGCAACCGTGTTTCACACATAGGTTGCACCTCATCATTAGCGTTTTGCAACTTTTAAGGCTCACACTTTCTTATGAAGTTCACGTAGCAGTTTTAGTGTCCATATTTGTAATCAGGTAAATCGCGCAGAATATCACAACGATTCTGAAGTGGTTCGATACTGGTATGCACCGAACAGTGATTGACTAGCGTCAATTGGTTATCACGCTCAACCCCTGTCGAAGCCAAAATCAAAAGTTCAAAATCGGTCATTCATGTTTTGGATCTCAAAGGCTACTAGGGCATGATTTCTATCCCGAAGTGCTCAAATATTATCATTGAATTTTCGCAATTGTCCGTTCAGGACTTATCTTTCCTCCCAATCTGCGAAAGGCCCAATTACCGTATTGGTTCACCCCGTCTTTTCAGCGTCTTCCTACTTTTTCGCTTACGAAAATTCCAACGACTGGGCTTACCAGGAAGGTCTTTCAGGGCGTGACAAGCTTTTTGAAAACGGTCTTTTGCATGATATAGGGGCAGATGCGGGAACCACAGAACCATGTTTAATTTTTCCTGAACGGCCCTCTGAATACCAGAAAAGGGGTCCCTAGTTCGATTCCTCGTGGTAACAAATTTTTGCATTTCGAGTTGACTGCCAAAATCCGCGCAAAGTGGAGTTAGAACCAACCAGAACAATCAGAACTCCATTTTGCGCGAATTTTAAAACGTCA
>MU869768.1:10017-22034 GCA_036418205.1 Ostertagia ostertagi | reverse complement strand
CTCACAAACGAGGAGAGACAGACGAGGAAATGAGCGTCGACCAAGCCTTCGCCACATTCCACATATTCTGTTCGCAATCGTAAACGTACTTCATCAGTGATTTATTGCACATCACAGTCTGGAGTCAATGCATTCTCAACGACATCTCCGCTATGTGCCGAACCAAACAGAAAAGGTACAAGACTCGATCGACTCACTAAAAAAATGGCGGGCAGCCCAAAACGAACAGCTTTCGTCTTCAAAAGATGCAAACGTCAAACGCAGTGAAAAACGTCGTACTTGATTATTCAAGGATTAAATGGAGGTTTAACTTGAAATGGACTACCAAAGAACGATCGAGTGGTCAGTTCAGCCTATTTAAAGGCATACCCCAGGATCACATTGGTGTGGCTCTTGTACACGAATGCGAATGTATTGGTGGGAAGTGGGCCGGCAGTAAAGAAAAAAGGAAAAGAATCCGTCAAAAACGCTCAGGTTAAGGGCTCACTTCTTCCTAATCGGCTGTGCTAAGGGAATGAGAGACTAAGCGCGAGGAGAGTATGGGGCGAGAGAGCGCTACAGATGAGAGATCGCCAGACAACAGTCTGATAAGAGAAAAAAGTCTGCAGCTTGGGCAGCTTACTTTGCAAGGCCCAAGCGCTCTTATCGGTTGGTTTCCGTGCACGAGAACGCCACATTTGTGATTGTCCTCTAGGGGTCTATACTACAGACCGAAGAGAAGCGTTCACACGACCTCTGCCTGGGTTGTGCCTTAAAGGCGTGCCCCAGAATCAAATTGGTGTGGTTCTTGTACACGAATTTGAATGCCTTTGTACAAAATAGGCCAGAAGTTAATAAAAAAAGGAAAGAATATTCGTCAAAACGCCTTAGCTTAACGCTTACTTTATTTCGTAATCTGCTGCGCTAGCGCGAAGAGAGAGACTGAGCGCGGTGGGGAGAAGTGAGGCGAGAAAGCGCAGCAGACATCTGCCTGATAAAAGAAAAAAGTTACAGCTGCTTCAGCTTTTCAATTGGCTGGATTGACTAGTTGTCCAATCCTTGTAAGAAGAAAGGAAACAACAGTCGAAAAGCGACGCAACTGCGCTGAGTCCTTCAGCCATTGGACCTATGAGGCACCTTACGTTAGTTAACGACTTTAACTGATGAGTCAGATTGAACGCCCAGATGACTTCCACTTTTTGGAACGAACGATTAAAAGTGGATGATGTGAAAACACAGGCAAATAGATTTAATAGTGGCAGACGCGTGCTGAAACCATGTGCCTTCAGTCTTCAAGAGAAAATCAGTACCGAGTCTATTCTCACGTGTAGTATGATAGTAAGTTTATATAAAGCTCGAAAGGAGCCTGCACTGAGAGCAGTGGGTCCAGAGAATCACTTTCAGTGTACTGAAGTGCTGAAAAGAAGTGAAGGAAGTGGGCGGAGCATAAGGAAAACTCCAACCTTCTCAAAGGAAACTTTCGATAGCATGAAACAGAAGTTGTGAAAACCATCTACATCTTTGGAAAATGGTAAGGGCGAAGGGTTGAAGACTATGCGTCTGTCCTTCCGTAATTCTTCCGAGATGAATAAATATTTTCGGATTTTTCAAAACAGAGCAGAAACCTCCTTGAATATTGGTTGTTAACACCTGCAAGAGAGGAATCTTTGACACATGCGTGCTTGAGCAAGGTATTGACCATGGGATCAGATTACTAAGCACTGCTCATTTTTTAACTGTGCCCAACCACGAGTGTTAGTTGGAAAGAAATGCTTTCTCCGTGACCGAGTTCAACGGTCAGGGTCTGGAAACGGGCTCGGTTTACCCATGAAAAAAGTTTGTTTTCTAGAAAAATCTTGCTCTGTTCAAGTAGCGTTAGCTGGGGCTATCAACAGGAGCCCAAACAGACGAGTCGCAGCGCATGCTTGCGATGTAGAACATACAATGGCACGACCTAAGCCGTTTAGACATGGTGAGCACCCGAAGGAAGCGTGAATTATAATGTTCTGCTGTAGTCACGTACAATGCGCGACGCATTGACGCGCTGAAGTGCGTGCTCGCCTCCCACTATTCGTTTTCTCTGCGCTCTCTCAAAGGAGAGAGAATATGTCGAGCCAACCCGCCAACTATACTGAGCGCCGTTCATGTAGGAGGTGGAGGATGGCACGCACGCCAGAGTGGCCTCGTAGTATGGCACGACACCCCACCCACCCCCCCCCGGATGACCTCCCTAGGCCTGCGCGCGAAGTTCGGCATCGTCGCGACGCTCATCTGTTTTTGGCTTGCTACCCCGGGGGTAACCTCATTGTTCATTGTGAGCATAACCTATAGGACTTGATGCGAACAACCACGGTCCGGTGACTGCCTTCTCGTCGCGCGACGGGCCTCCTGTCGGGTAACCGTTAGCTGGGCGTCAGGAATTGTGATGGCTTTCTGCGCGCAGGTTACAGCTTAATAACAAAAAGCTTCATGGAGACGATTGTGCTCCCGCTACGAAGGATGTCTGGACTGAGAATCAGGTTTTCCGAGTGGTACCTTTCATATTGGCCAAAAATTAAATAGACTGTTTCGCAGATAGTTCGAGTAATTGCTCTATAGACAGAGAGCAGGTATTTTCAAGGGCCGTCCCCAACTTCATCTCAAGATACACAAAAGATGGACCATAAAGCCAGTGTATAACATGTGTACAACTGAGCTTTTCCATTTAAGAACGGTGAGTCGCAATTTAAACTTTCGACGAAATCTTTTTTCTCACGATCAGCTACAAGCCATTCTTGCTAGCCTTCGGCTCCATGCGAATAACGAGTTGAGCGGAACTAACCAGGAAGGTCTTTCAGGGCGTGACAAGCTTTTTGAAAACGGTCTTTTGCATGATATAGGGGCAGATGCGGGAACCACAGAACCATGTTAATTTTTCCTGAACGGCCCTCTGAATACCAGAAAAGGGGTCCCTAGTTCGATTCCTCTTGGTGACAAATTTTTGCATTTCGAGTTGACGTTCCAAAATTCGCGCAAAATGGAGTTCTGATTGTTCTGGTTGGTTCTAACTCCATTTTGCGCGAATTTTGGCACGTCAACTCGAAATGCAAAAATTTGTTTAACTGGAATAGTTACACGTCTAACCTCTCCGCCGGAGGCATGTTGCCCGTGTCGCTTTGGTCCGGAGTGATCTGCGACCAGCCAAGGGGAGCTCTGTAGCGTTTTAGCATCTGACCAGTCAAATATTGGTTTAGTTTGAAGGAACCATGCTCTAAGTAGTAGCGACACCAGGCCAGCCTGGAAGAGGGCCGATGTCTATCCGATCCGATCTTGTTACGATAGGAACTAGCACGCATAGGGAAAACTTTGGGGAGCGATATTCGCGCATTGCGACATTTATTTATTTACTATTGCACAAATGAGACAACGTTATATTAAATGGGGGAACAGTAACACAATAGCGTGTAAATATATAAATATATGCATATATACATGTACAGCAAATTAATACGGGAAGCTTAGGATAATACAGGAGTTCAAAGTAAAGTTATGAAACAAGTTTTGAAAAGCAGCTGATTGGCTAATAGAGTACGGGGGGGGGAGGCGGGAGATCCAAAGGGCCACCTAGGAGGAGAAGGGCAATGGCCGGCCAACATTGCAAGCCGCCAAGCGGGGAAAGCGACTCCGGATACCAACTTAGTAGGTCCGCCAACCCCTCCTAGAGCCGTAATGAGGTAGGGAAGGGGAATACTGGGCTGAAAAAGAATAAATGGTTGTTGATTATTCAAATGAAAAAAAATAGTCCGATTAAATGATAATAACAAGAAGGTCAATGACAATGTTAAAAAACGTAGTAGTGAGTGCGACTATTGTTAGGTCATTACAAGACAACTATGAACAGGAAGCGATATTAAGAGGCTAGCAAGGAAGGAAATAAATGATCGATCGTGTTGGCTGAAATATCGAAACGTTAAGTGCTGTCCAAGATAGCATATCGTATAAACCGAAACCACTTACAGTATCGATCAGTTCCCCCTACCTCAGGAACTGGGATGCCAGACGACGGAAATTGGCGCAACCATTTAGGAGACAAACCGATCAGAATCACGCAGGAGCACTACTCAGGAGCTGTAAACGTGAACGCTAAGTCGCTGGTTAACATAGAGGCTTTTGAATCAACTCGAAAGGCAGTGTTTCGGCAAAGTTGTGATGCTTCAAAGTTAGGCGTGCGAAACGACGGATATTTTTGACCGACCTAATACATAGTAGCATTTGTCTGGGAGGATAGAAGACACTGACTTGTACATCAGCTAGCTCCCGCAAGTCATTGTATGGTGCAAATGGCATTCAAGTGCCGCTACCAGCAAATGCTTTATGGAGGCTAGACTACAACTTTGATTCCCAAACCCTAACCCAAAATTAAAGTAGTTATTACTATTAAATATATTATAAGCAAAGTTACAAATGTTAAAAGAAGTAAATATTTCAAATAAAATGAAGTAAAACAAGAAGTAATGTGTATTATACCTTCCCTTTTTCGATGTCGGATGTTCATCGACCGTTTCTTTCATTTTCAGTCAATGCGGCATCCTTATTTCACTATCGACCGTTTCACACCACTACTTCGACCTGGGGTTGTTGTTTTAAAGCAAAGTTCGGGCTCAGACCCACCTAAGAAGCCCTTACCATGGCTAGAAGTGCTGGGTACGCAAGTGCAAAGGTAGCGCCACCTTTCTACATCGAAACGCGTCACTAGGACCCTAGGCGCCATGGACTTCTAACAGACTCCACCAAACTTAACATGGTCCGCCCACCGTTCGATATCTTGTCTGCGTCGCCACGTTGATCTGCTATGCTCTCTCTTCTCGGACTTCTCTACCACTCTCGCGCTCACATTATCTCTCATCTCCCTGCCTGTCTTTTGAACTTCTCCACAGCATAGAGCAAAATGCTCGTATTTCCTGTGTATTTCAGGATTTTCTTTCCTTTTTCTCCACTGGCGGTCCACCTCTCACCCCTACTTTCACATTTGAGTGGAATCACCCCATCAATTTAATCCTGAATTCCTTTAAATAGACATAAAACCGGTAATTATTATAAATAAATTTAGAGATATAGCGACGTTTGTGATGGGCTCTGCAGGCATTTTCAAGAACTACGATGCTGTATTCCCATTAGAATGATAGTGACTAGTGCTCGCCCTGAACTTCAATATTTGCTTGAATCCATGGATTAGTTTTGTATTTTTGTCATAAGTCGTTACAAATCGAGTCTTCCAGACGAGAGGACGAGCAATGTTAAACTAGATCGTCATCTTCTACAGGCTATTGCGGTGGAAAGTAACAACGTTGCCTGGAAATGCACCGTGCGCCCAGAACTCATGTCGAAAAATAACTGAATGTGTACGAGGCTTATACATTTCCAATGACGCCAGCTAATTGTCCAGTAGTAGGTGTTTCGAATTCACCCCAAATGCACCTAGACCAGATTCTAGGCCGGTGTCAGTGGATGCATAACTACACCACCATTTTCTTCGTTTACGTTTTGCTCGCTTTTCTTGAAACCCGAAACGCTTCTCCCCTGCCTTAATGTTTTGTGTTTGCAAAGAAATCTAAGATTTTCGAGCTGTAAAAGTGCTTGCGTTCTAAGCTAATATCAATGGGTCGAAATGTCTCAGTGGCCGGAGTACGTTACATAATCATGTCTGTGGTACTTCTGGTGAGTTGGGGGTGGGAAGATTTAGCATTCGATCTCTGTCAATACCTTGCTGGGATGCACCATGCACTAAAAATCCACTCACAATCCTACGGCACCTGGATGCAGTATGACCTAGGCAGTGTGGTGCCTGCGACTCTGCTTTAACCTCCACAGATAAGTGTGCGCACATAAATGATATGCAGTGAGACCTACACTGTTGTTTGTGTATGTTTTTAGACGCTAATCTCGGATCTGCTTTCCAAATCTGTCAATCTATTCTGTGGTGGGGGTTATGAAGCACGAGAGCAGCGGTCGTAGACTGGACTCATGGCCGAGGTTGCCAGGAGGCGAAAATGTAGTTGGGGGGACACCCTATCTAATCGAAGTGGAGTGCGGAAGACACTCATATCTAATCAAAGTAGAGTTGCGGGAAGGCACTCATATCTTATCATATCTTTCACTGAGTAAGCGGCAAACGACCAGTTCGTCACACTTGTTACCCTTGTCCTATGGCGAAAACGGCTGTCACCTTGCTGACTCTTCACTTTCACCAACCCTTCTTGCGATTGCCATGCAAGCCCTTGGCGAAAGGGCCTTTCAGGTATCCGATTTTGTACGGAATCCCGGGTTGGTATCCATATCTAATCGTGCACTCAGAGCCTGTGCTCTGAATGTTGATTAGATATGACCGCCCTTCCGCACTCCACTTCGATTAGATATTGCCACTTTGATTAGATATTATGAGTGGCTCCCCGAACTACATTTTCACCTACGGTCGATTCCTGAGAGGCTCTCCCTTGTGCCTTCGCGGCAACGTGGTTGAGAAGGACCACAACTTTATTATTTGATCAACGCTTGCCTATAGTCACCCGTACAAAGAGTTTGCGAGGAGTTCCTAACAAGTTTGGGCCTACTCGCTAACGACTGCACATGGAGCCCGCAGAACTCTTGACAGACGTTTTTGCAGCGGACAGATGCAATATTCGTATTTCGAAAATATGTAGATACCTGTAGAACCAGATTTGTCACCAAATCACCCGTCAGGGAATCGATCCTACAAGCTCTCGCCCGTGAGTACGGATCACATCTGCACTATTTGCTTCATAACTCCTTCCAGAGAATCGGTTGGCAGATTTGGAAAGCAGGATTCGAGATCAGCGTCCAAAAACACATCCAACAGTGTAGGTCTCATTGCATATGATCACTTCTACCCATCACTCTTTCCAGGTGAGACGAACAAAAAAAAACGGCGCTTTGTCACAGGACGAATTCGGGGTTATCTATGAGATATTGACAAGTGGAATAGAAGATTCGAAGGCTTGGTTATCCTAATCGAGATTCGATCCGCGATCCTATCCCCGAACACTGCACTTCGTACATACCTTCACTTGTCACCGCAACCGCATCACCTGTTCCTTTGTGAATTGCCAGTAAAAGATAAGGATAAAGCATTTGCCGTTGATCAATCCCGTTTTGGGATGCGGCACGCATTCTACTTCCATTTGTACATTCGTAGTGGCGTTTGAATGCGATGTGGCCTATACAATGACTTGCGCGTAAATAAATAACTAAATAAACTTTGCATTTTATCACCTCTCAAGTGACTGGCTTGTGTATGTGCATGTTATTCAATTCAGCGAAATTCTGGATGCTTTCTTTGCAGAATCTTTGCTTTCATAGCCAGCAAAACAAATCTAATCCTAGTCGGTATTCCATTAACGCTACCCTTTAGGTTAGGTTATCGGTTACATGGAAATGCATTTACCGTATTTTGCTATAGTAATATTAACTGCAAGTATACTCATATGTACACTTCACCGTGATTCGGACAATAAATGGACCATCATTTACGCAGTTTTTGATCAGTCATTTCTCAGTCAAGCAAGTTTCTCTGTGTAGTTGGATGGCATTTCCTATTAGAGTAATAAAGCATTTAGCATTGGTTTTTTTTCTCCTTGCTCACATTCTACTCTCCTTTTAGAGCTGTGATGTCATTTCGAATGTGATTCGGCCTCTACAAAAAGCTGCGGGCACAGTTCAAATATACAGGGTGGCCGAAAAGTATAGGACGCCATGTTTTTGTATGTAGAAGTCAAGAAAGAAGACTCGATCAGAAAACCGACTTCACACAAAGATAGAGTTCAGCTATTTGATCACTTGTGCAGAAGGTGCTTTGAATTTGACGACTCTGCTTTGAGAAGAGGCCCTTTCGGACGTCTTCGTATAATGCAGCAGTGCAACGAGCTAACGGCGATGTCGTCCTACCTCTTCTTAAGCGCTAACTTCAGAGAGCACCAAAGCTGGAGAAGTCTCATGAGGTTTCGGTCTACAACATCCTCACATAGAGGAGCCCATCGGGTTAAGGGCCTGAGAGGAGGAAGGTCGCAACTCCTTGCTCTAGTGGCCGGGAAGTGAGGCCCAAGATGGCTCTGGTCGACTTGAACGCGTACTAAGGAGCCCAGCTTCATTGAAGAGCAAACGACCATTGAGCAAAATGCTTGTGAATCCAGAACACGCCCGCCCCCCCCCCCCCCCTTGCCGCTAAGTCAAGTCGTTTGCAACCTTCGACTTAATTCCAACATCTGTAGAAGATGAACTCCAATGGGAGCTGCATTTTTGGATGTTACCCTGTCACAGACCACCTCACCTTTGGGAGGAAGCTTGTTTTAAACTATACGTTATCTCGGAGACTTGCTCTCACTTTCTGGCAACAAATGCCTCTGACTTTGGCGGTCGCAAAGAAGTTTAGTTCAAAAAGTTTTCTCATTAACGCAATCCACAAGAGCGATGCGGCGCACCTCGAGCTCATGCAGAAACATTTTGCATTTTGTCAGTTGAACCTATTCGGGTTGCTTCAATAAAACCAACATAGAAGTAGTCGGTAACCCCTTCAAATAATGGTTGCTTCCCAAGATTTTCTGGAAGGAGTGACGGCAGATCCTGAGATCAAAAGCGAGATTCAATCGTTGTGAACCATCCTCTTCTAGGTGATTGCCCTAATCCTCTGAGAGTGCGCAGTTCTTCAACTTCCACTTTTCGCAATCCCGGAGACTTGTGCTTAAACCTTGAGAGCACCGAAGCATGTTCCAAAGAGTTGAAGAGGGAATACCGAGTCGCTTTCCGAAGTTGCAATTTCAGAGACCGTCATTGGGCAGCCTCTTGGTAATGGGTCGATGCAAAAAAAAAAACCTTCATACGTGCAGAGTTCAGATGAACTTTGGACAATTCACTTACGGTGCTTCTTTCATAGTTCGAAGCTTTCGAAAGAGTTCGAAGTCTTTGAAAAATACTTTACGGTCTCAGTGCGGAAAAGCTGCGTCCTATACTTTTCGGCTCCGATGTATAATAAAAACAGTTTACATAGAAGACTGAGTATGAATACTCTGCCCTAGCGGACTCGAACCCCACCTCTCGCTCACCCAAGATTAAGTGCGCCTACAAAGTTACGTACCGCATGGCACGCTTCTCCCTACCTGGCTTTTAGGTGGTTTTTTTTTTTTCAATCGCATTTGTGTACAAGTCTAGTATCGGCTAACCGACTTTGGGGGAATGGAGGGCTATAGGTGTCCTTGACGACACACTATCCAGGATTTGATCCCAGGACTGTGCGCGTGGTAAGCAGCACTACTTCCCCTACGCCACTTCAACCTGGCACTTTATAACTTTGGATAGATGATTAGTACATCTTTGTAGAGTGTCACGCTAATGTCTCCGGATACTCTGATGATGCCAGGACGTATCTGCAGCGAAGAGTTGGAAGAAAACTTCCTAGCTTCGCCGTCTTGTAGAACAGCTACCCTAACACCTCACGCAACACAACGCACTCATGCAACGTTCTGCTCAATCAGAGTCCTTTATGCAATGCGCTATATAATGCAGGGTTTGCACAGAACGATATCGCGTTACCACATCGCGGCCAGACTGCAAACCACTTTTGTCGACTCGATTTCCGGCCTCAATTATGGCGCGCTCAGAACAGCCCTTTCACAAGCTCTCCACATGCGCTTTTGCATCTTTGAACTTTGTTAGGACCACCAATTAAAGCCCACACTCAGTGGACGAATTCTGTGAACATGCTTCACCATTGAAAAACGATGCACTTCCATGGCTACTCCAAAGCTTCTGATTATTAAAGCAACACGCGCAGCAGCAGTCGTGTCGAATGATCTGTTCAGTGGGTGGGATAGAGTAGCCACGAGTATCACAGATGTGCCGTTGTCGCGGCTCAAAAGTGCGCGACAATGGCGCTAGGGTTTACAAAGTCAGTATCGACTAATCTTAGCATTGAAAAGATTACGTAGCGCAAACCGCATGGTAAGCATGGCGTAGCGGCTAACGCACGGGTTAGGTGCGCAGTGGAGCAGGCAAGTTCTAACAGCTCGTCTGGCCCCGCCCCTTCTCTATTTCAGGGAACCTCATAGACGGTTTCTTTGCTTCTTTTTTCATTTTTAGTCAACTCAACGTCCACAACTTCATCGTCAACTGCTGTGACCCTGCAAATTCGATCTGGGTATTGCTTTAATCGTGCCCACACCGCCAATCAAATAAATCACCCGTGATGATTAGAAAAATTACTCACTCCTGGTCATTCATTCAGGCGGGACTAAAGAGGAATTTGGTAGATATAAATTTCAAAATGAATAATTCGGCATTGATCAATAGTTTCCAAGATGGGCCATGCAGTGAACCTCTCACTGAAAGCCGTTTTGAATGCGTATTTGCTTTACCAAGTAGACTTTTGAGAGCCGAGTGATGTACCAGTGTGTTGTATTGCCCATTAAGATTGCTCGGACAGTAATGTGAACTTCTGAAGAAATCATTAAAGGACAGAATTCCACGATGAAAAAGCAACCCATTTCAAATTAACCTAGGGATGGTGAGTGGTACACGAAAGAAGGAAGAACCATGAGAAACGGCCCAGAACCCGAGAAATGGGATTGCCCGTTGATTTGCGCATTGATGCGACTCTCATCGTGCCCTCTTCAACACTAACGCTCTCTCTGCTATGTCGGTGGGCGTACCGCGCCAACTGCGCCAAGAGTGAGCCATGCTAGATCGCCGAGGTCAAATCTTTCGCTGCCAATTGCGCGTCGGTCCGCACCCTCAGGAGGTCCGCCTGTCTCCCCACTAGGCAATTTTCCCCTTCTTCGACCTTCGTTCTCTACCGTGGAATCCTCCTTTAAGTGATGATTTTGATCAACTGTTCAGTTGTCAACGGCAGAATTTGAAGCAAGCATATTAGAAATTCTAGACCAGTCAGATTGGTAAGGAAAAGTTGGGCATGTGGGCACCGCGCGATCCGATTGTAAAGTCGTTGTTTTAAGGTGTCATTGTCACTTCTTTCTGTACCATAAATAACCGACCCACTTTTGGCATAACTTGCTATTAGCAACAAAAGTTGCACTATTTGTTGAAAGGGAAAGCGATCGCTTCCATTGCTAGACGAACTTCTGTTCAGCACCACAGCGGAACTCACAGGAAACGGGCAATGCTCCCAAGCAAGGCTGGTGTAACAGTTCACCTTCATGATGAAATAGCCATATTGCTATCGCTCGGAGTGGCTTTATAACTTGATGAGTTGCCCCACGAATCATTGTTTGTCTCACAGTACCTCTATCCAAACGCTACCTATTTCTTCCACCCAGCTTCTTCGGTGAGAAACGGTTTGAAAATTGAAGCGGTGTGTAAACGATTTTAGATAAATTCTCCGCTTCCTGATTCTTACAATGTACTGGAGGTTGGTCCTCGTTGACAAAAAAGCGTAATCTCCAACGGTTCGCATCTCGATTGATTTTTTAATTTTTCAAGCTGAGATATGTCGCTTCGAAAACTGAAAGCCATAACACATGCTGTGCAGTCCATATCCGAGAGTTGGGGTAGGCGTGTCATCGAAAGTAACGTGGTTGCCGCCGCAATTGCGAGAAGTTGCGTGGATAAGCTGCTGCCAGCATGCTTTGATTTCTTTTTTACCGGCTTCTTCGCTTTATAATATCGAGCGAAGTATAAACAGGAAACAGCTTATCCGCTCGACATCTATCAAGTGCGGCTGCCGCTACGCCATTTCCGGTGTCACGCCTACCCTAACTTTCGAATACGGACTGTACTTACATAATCTTCATCAATATACACTTTGTCATCCGTACCTAAACGAGTCGTAAATGCAAGCTCAGCAACACTAAACTTGGTATAAAATAATTAATGGCATCAAAATTGATCGTAATATTGACTTTTTTCAAAGTCTTCACCAGATGTGTTGCTGCTGTAGTGCAGAGTCAGCGGTGCACGTGGAATGCCCGGAAAAAATCTTCGGCAAAGAATAATTTTCAAAGATATTGTTCATTTCTGCGAAGTTTATTGCTTGA
>MU869767.1:11294-39132 GCA_036418205.1 Ostertagia ostertagi | reverse complement strand
CAGGCAAGGAATGCTATGATGCTACAGCGCTACTTGCAAATACATCTACCTGTAGCAGACATAGTTGCCATATGTTTCCCTTGCGGGAACTAATATTTCTGCACGCAAAGCAAGAATAAACTGGAATTGCCACGCATGGCCGCTGTCCTTCAAATCATCCCGTGATTTTGCAGCCTTTCGGGCTTGCATAATGAAACGTACCGCTTCCGTGTCAGCAATTACAAGTTCACATCCACCGTTAGGATCGTCGCATAAGAGTCAACCAGCATGACTTCCATGCCTTCTCTTCGCGAGCTGAAGTGAAACAAATTGGTGAACTCGTAATGCTCGCAAAAAATGATTTATGGTTCAAACCAATTAGTATGTTTCGAGAAGCACAAATTCTCACATTTCCTCAACGCCTGAACAGCAGCCACTGTATGTGAGGCACAGTTGTGATTAACGTAGTCATCAGTTGCCTCTATTGACGTGACATTTGGGGAAAAATCCGAAGTCGTCATTGCGACAGGCAGAGGCGTATCATTCTCAGCACTCGCTCGACGAGATGATGGTTGCGATGGTAAAACAGCATGGGTTAAATGTACATCACTTGCGATGGGATGGACACAGTATCTGAAAGAATTAAGATAAATCTTTTCTCTGTAATCCGCGCACTTGCTAACCGACATTACAACATGAAACGATAAATGTTTCAAGAAATATCTAAGCACGAGACAAATTACATGTACAAGCGCACCAAACTACAAAACAACTCTAAAGAATGTTAACTACCCAAGTGGTGAAGCATTTACATAGTTCCATTCCTAAAACGGTAATGATTGAGAATCCAACCAAAAATCAATACGCCTTCGAAACTTGATATGTTTTTATATGGCTGGTCTTGTTTTGCCGAAAAAAAAACGTTTGGCGTACCTGTCTATAATATGCTGCAGAGACGGAAAATGACGTCCAGCAAGAAGAAAACCGTCAGTGCCTTCCGCTGCGCCGCGAATTAAAAATTTCTCTATTTTGTTTCGGGTATTCACCAACAGTGCAAAAGCATCTGCTCCTTGACTTGACGTTCGCACGAGAAATGCACCAGCACCAACTAAAATTAAGGAACATGAGCTTATCATAAAATAAAATGAAAGTCACCAACTGAGTTGCGGAAGTGAGGAAGCTTATTTGTACCCAGCAGAAACAAATACCTCGTTGTGAAGAAGCGCATGAGGTATAGCGCATTTTATAAGCACTTTGACCATGACGAAATTTTTCGTCATACAGAGTGCCGTTGTTGATAAATTTTATTAGGCAATATTCCTTGATGTCCCCCCAAAAGCAGAAGCAGGCCCCCTTCCTTGCCCTGCACTAGCTGTGACGACGTCCTTAGATAACTTTCTTCGTCAAAGGTAGCGAATCCCATTTAGCAGAGGATTGGAGCAGCCACGCGACGACCGTTTATTGAAGCAGCTCTCAAAATGACGTCTTAATGGTCTATGGTCTTTCGACGACTTCATAGAGCTCATATGTACAGTGCACCATGTTTCCGTGGGAAAATTTTCGTGATGTCATGTCGTTTGGAGGGAATTCTGGCAGTTTTTTGAGTTCGATTAATAATGTCCCTTCATTTCTCGATGGTTCATTCAGTTTGAATTCCGCGCAAAGTATAAGTAACCTTCGTTTTTGAATGCGGAACATCAGAAACATTGAGAAGCATGCCAAGTTGGTACTGTTTTGAGAGAGGTGAGGATCCAGAATAATAAGGTAGGCCGCAGCGCATGTGAAGCATGAAGCCAGCTGTAGGTCACCGTAGGTAAGCAAGGACATGAAAAGTTGCAGAGGAAGAGAATTTGGATGGCACCGCCTTCCGTCGAGTGAAGGCTATTCAGAAACCAATTGTAAACCAACGATATGCAACAGAAATCGAACCGCCCGTTCAATGTAAGGGTTCAAGAAACACAAGAAGAAGAAGAAAGAAAGAACCAGTGTGGTAATGAAACAAGCTAACACCAACAAGAAGAAAAGAACTTTCAGGCTCACCGCAGTTCGAACTAGTACAAATTAGAATACAAATTTCTCTTTTGAAAGAAGTAAGACCACACGTAAACATGCTTTTAATGCTTTTCTGACTCGCTGGCTTCTCTTTTTCTTGCTACGTTATGGGAATAATCAAATAACAATCGGAATTGTAAAAACGAAGCAATCGATGAAAAATGAACCTGGATGAGATCTACGAAACCTATGCTGGAATAAGACTCACCGCATGTTAGCATTTTCAACGCTTCCGTTGTTAAAACAGAGTGGAAGTACGGCAACTCCTGCACAGACAGCGATTCCGATAACTGAAAATTGACATTAACACTCTTCACTTCCGCTGGTACAAATTCCTTAGGAAACTGAAAAACTAAATGGATGATAGAGCAAGAGATCTTGAGAAAGCATAAGCGAAAGATAAAGAAGCCGTGTCTCATTTCCGTGCAGAATAGCGCTGCATGATAAAGAAAAATTTGTTTTGCGGCACGTATTCCAACTCCCAAATGGCAAAATTCTGCGAACACATTAAACAGGAAGAGGGAATAACATCAAACAACTATCTTTAACTTTTGCTCTAGCCTAAAAAAAAACTTGTAATAACGAAGCAGGAGCGGAACAATACTGGTTTTTTAGTTGTAATGCCGTTTTTTCTTGCGCATACATTCTTTGAAACTATTCGGTTCGCACCTGACGACTATTGATTATGGGGATTTAGAGAATAAGTTTTATACCAAAATTCGCAACCAAAATTCGCAAGCGCACAACGTTGGAGCAGCAAAATCCCAACTGTGCAATAGAATGATTGTGAATGCATTTCCAATCTATTTGGGAATTTCGCAATCTGCCACAACGTAATTACATAGCACAACGCACCCCACCACGTCGAGAATAACCATGAAGTTGTGAAAAAAGCATTCACCCGACAAAAGTATTTGCTTCCATCAGGGTAGGCTATCAAATTAATAGAGAACGATGACAACATTTCCACCGATATTGCATTCAGAATTGAAAGTGGCAGCAACGCCTTTCTCTTTTAGGCAAGCAAGCTAAAAACAGGAATCAACTCACAATAGGCGCTACTACTGCCTTCGCAGACAAATAACCCGTTTGACCCGTGTTTTCGTTCTTTGCTAAGATGAAAGCTCCTTCGAGAACATGTAATTGCGTTATCACATCACCTCTCGAGAAACTGAAAAATAGCGCATAATATCTAAGAACAATGGAAATTCTGAAAGTGAAACCCATCCCAAAGAGCAGCACTTGATTTGAATCCTACCTCAACTCGTCATTGTCCGCTAGGTCATCACACTTTGAAAGGGCTAGATATCGCCGCAAGTGAACAGGTCGGGACGCCTAAAAAAGGGCAAAATTGAGCAATCAGTCGCAAAGGATTCAGGTGAAGAATACCTTTCAATACCGCTTCGTCATTTACCTGCAGACGACGCGGAAGGATACACAACAAAAGATTGCGAGGGATTGCATTTTAGAGAAGTTTCTTTTTAGCACTTATTCATCCACTATCTTTAGTTTCCCAGGTTTCGCCTTTCCTCCCAAAAGCCTTCTCTTCCTTCAGCCTTCGACAGGAAATATACAAAATGTTCCCGTCCTTCACCGTGCGTCGCGGCTCCTATTTCAAGACGGCTAGATAGCAAAACTTTGGTAGTTGAATGCGCCAGGTTTGTCGAGTACAGGAGGAAGCACACCAAAACTTCGTAGTCTTCATTGCTACTTTCTGATGAGCGATAGGTGAAGTGGTAAGATTTCATCTTATGTCTTATGTGAACCCACTGCAAGGCACTGTTGGAGTCGATCCCAGTCGCGGATCTCAAAGGCAGCGATTACGATAATTTCTGTAAGAGTTAAGAGGGGACAGGGGGTGCTCAATGGTACGCCAATGGCAAAAAAGCAGAGAAATCCGTCAAGAAAACGCAAAAGGGACCCCTTGTTCAGTTGATTTTCGCTCAAGGAGGGGCAGCGGCTAAGACGGCAGACGTATGGACGAGTTTACCGCTACGTGTCTGGTGGCACTATGCTCCATTCCAGTTGCTCCAGTTGTGCCGCTGTGGGCAACTCAGCTCGGACAAATCACCAGCGAAACTAGTGGTGGAACAAATGGTTGACGGACTACTTGAACTCAGCCCTTTACCGCCTCTGCGCTCTCTAGCGGGTCCCTCTCCTCTCCAAGGCTTAGTCCTAGGGCATTCTCTAATCGTCTGTGCTCTAGCCATCGCGGCAGGACCATTGAGGAAAAATCAAGTAGTCCGTAAACCGGAACAAATAGAGAGCCGTGGCAATTCCCAAGCGCTATTCAGCACTTTTCGTTTCGAAAGCATTACATCTCGCTCCCTTAGCAGCCAAGCTATAGCTTCGTGAGAGCGCGTATACTTCCCTCGATTGCAATCGCTTTATTTAAGCGGCCAACAATCCCAATATTCGACAGTCCGCTCGGACACTCTCACAATCAGGTTATTAGAGGTACCTTTTTTCGCGAATAAGTTGGATGCCACAAACGTGAAAGAGGACCACTTTGAAACTGAAACCGCGTGAAAAGGGCGCCACAAGGTTACGATTAGAACCATGATCACCTCAAGCAACCACAGCTACAGTTGCGGTAGCTCCTCCATCTATAATACTTGTTATGCTCTCTCGTCTGTTTGTCGCTCGCCTCCGCCAAGTGTCTCTAACAATAAGGCTGGTGTCAGAGTCCGCGATCCGTCGCAGGTTTCGCTGATTTTCGCGATTTGCGCGATTCACGCGATTCACGCGACGGGTCACGGAAATCACAAGTGCCCGATCAATACTGCAAGGTGTTCTCCAATCCTGCCGCCACTTCTGCTTGATAGTGATGGCTGAATGACGACTGCTCATGATTCCACTTGTTTCATATTCAGTGTTTCAAATGTTCACACACTTGCAATTTTTGCGATCCGTCGCGTGAATCGCGCAAATCGCGAAAATCGCGAAAATCAGCGAAACCTGCGACGGATCGCGGACTCTGACACCAGCCTAAGATCGTTTTTCATATAAATCTCATACCATTAGAGGAGGACAGGGCCATAGTTGTGCTTCCTACTGATTTTACTCCCCTTTTCTCATTTTTTCAAGCAGCAGCTATTATATAATACCTTTCCCATATTTCTCCACTTTGCTGTCACGGAAGGTTCCCTTAATGGATAGAAATGTAATAATAATTTTGGGAAGATAATGTTCCCCAACACTCTTCTTTACATTGTGATAACATTGCTTCAATTCTTTTCTCGTTTCTTGCAGCACACTCTTGGCAATCTTTACGACCTATTATCAGACGCCCACCAGTTGTGCAAGCACTTTCACTCGAAAATTCCTGCCTTGAACAGAGCAGCTTGACAAGCCACGGTGCTTATTTCATCGTCTTGATGGTTCCTCGAGCACCATTAACATAATTACGTTGTTTTAACCACTGCATTCGAAATCAACAGGTACGACAAAACAGATACCCATGTGAAATGTGAGTAAATGCTAGCAGGCGCAACAGTGAAGAAATCATTAAAATGGCTTAAAACGCGCGAAGAGGGCCTTGTTTTTTAGTTAATTTCCGCGTTGTGCTAGGTACTCACCCGTGTTGCGCAGGCACTTAGCTTATCCATCCTGCTTTAAAATGCTAAATCTTCGACAGCTAAGTGCAGTGAGCGAAGCAGCTATTGGCGCGAAGTGGCCAGAGGTGCGGAGAGGAACTTACAAAAGAGGTCTTTCAGGGCAAGCCGCACTTTTGGAAATGGTTTCTTGCATATTGTAGGGACGCATGTATGGACCACAAAACCATGTTTCGTTTTCGCTGAACGGTTTTAGTAGTATCAAAAAAGTGGTGAATGATACCCTTGATGGTTCGATCCCCCGCGGCGACTAAATTTTGCAATCAAGGTTGGCGGCCACTTGTTGGCTTCAAATGGTCCTGACGATGAATTTGACATCTGATTTTGATATTTAGCGCGATTTGGCACCAAACCGTAGGCGCCAACCCAAATGCAAAATTTAGTCGCCACGGGGGATCGAACCCTTAACAGTACCTTATGCTTCTTTTTTGGTACTGCTATAACCGTTCAGCGAAAATGAAACATGGTTTTGTGTTCCCTACATGCGTCCCTACAATATGCAAAAAACCGTTTTGAAAAGCGTGGCTTGCCCTGAAAGACCCCCTTGCTAGACGAGTAAAACTGCTTCTTCGCCCCTTCCACGCGGATATGCCGCCTCTAGAGCCCAGCTTCCACTCATAGTAGGCATATTCGCCCTTCTTCAACATCCAATTTATCATACAATTGCCATGTAGTATTATTTTACACAGGGTGGAACCAAGCCTAATCAACCACTACAATCGTTCAGCTCACACAGTGAGTTCCAGTTGTTCAAATAGAAAAAAACGGTGGGGGGGTCACAAAATAACCACGCTCACACACACTTCCCACTAGTGCTCTTTTTTTGAATTGTTACAAAAACCAAAATGCTTCGACTGGAAGCAAAAGAATCGGTAAAAAGACTCGAATAGACGGGATCCCACAGGTTCACTAATGTATAAACTTATTATGTGTAGACAACTTACAGATATGACCGGCGAATTCAAAGTCGACGGTTGGGCTTGGACTGGCTCAGCCGTATCCACCATCTCACAGTGATGCTGTACGGCTTCGGCTAATGTGGTAAATTTCCCCGCATTCAAGTAGAAAAAACGTCCCAACTGGTGGATCCTAGAAAGAAACCAGCTACAAATGAGAAATCTAGTCCATGAACTCATACTACCCTCTATTCTGCGAATAGATGTCGAGTCTTTTCACAGAATAATGCAAAAATTAGAATAATACTCACGGTAAATGCAGCAGTAAGTGATTGTCGGTCACACAGGATAGAAAGTATCGAGTAGGGCCAGCTTTACGCACGAGAAATCGGCCTGGTTGGGCGACATCGAGTAAAACTTCAGCCTCCGTCTGCGAAATCTCGCCATGATACCAAGGACGGCCCGCTGACTCCGACGGTGAGATAATTTGAGACTTGAAATGTGAAGGAATTTTTCCAAATATAATCTAGTTTCACAAATCGATAAGTTCAAAGATTTCAATTTTTTCCCTAATCTAATATCGCCGTTTATCCAGAGGAACTGAGCACAGATTAGTCTGCCGGAGAATTTATAGGTTCGAAAAAGCATGACGCTCATGTTCGTCATGATCATCCCAAAGTAAGCTACCTGGCCCCTTCCCTTCTACATAGGAACAGCGAAATTTCAAAGAGTTATTGTAAAATTAAATGGAGCCCTTGGTATGACTACTAAGATGGATAAAAATTTCGAAATACCACTAAAAGAACAGAAAATTCAAAAATAACAACAGCATGATAGAGAATGTGAAACGAACTGGCAATCGCGAGCTGGACGACGACGTCGACTGCAGCATAGATGGGTCGTCGTCGGGGCCATCCGTGCACGATGAGGTCGCAATCTCATTCGATGGGAGCATCTTCATGCGCTATCATGTTGTTACGCCTTCTATCATAAAGTACCTTAACGATTAACATTAATCTTTCACACTTTACGGCTTTTAAGATCGTCGAAACAGATATGCGTTTCATAAGCCCCATTCACAATTGCTGCATAGCCAAGATATCGAAATCAAAAAGCTAATCAGTGCATAACCCGTTATAGCCAATCCATCGATACATGCATTGTTGCCGAATGATAAGACAAGAAATAGTTCCTCACAGGAAACTGTTAACAATGTCGAACTAAATCCTATGAGATAACGGAACCATAAAGTCAATGATAAAGGAACTGATACAACAATAACAATAAGAAGCGAAAAAAGAAGACACATGAATGGGCAAAGAAAAGTGCATGCGATGGCACACATCGATCGTTTCCAAGAACGACAACATCGAAAACACCGAAAGTCACGTTGAGAACAGGAAATGGAACCATCTCCCACAGTCAACTCAACGATGATAATGACGCCAGGACGAAAGTAGAGATATGTAAGAAAATCTTTATGAAAGATCGTATTTCCTAGAAAAACGATGAAAGAACCGAGAATGAAGGAGAGCGAATAGAATTCGGGAACAGTATAATCATTTATCATTGCTTTCAAAGGCAGCTCTAGCTCTAGAAATTCCAAAGGGAGATTTAGAAAGAGCTGATACTACTGAAATGTAAAAGCAGAGGTGCCAAGTGATGTGTCTATGAAAAAAGAACTGGCAACATGGTCACAAGCCCGAAAACGAGACCTTTTCTCTTCCGCTGATTTCAAATCGAGACGAGCTTACTCCTAAGGTACAGCTCGTTTGGACGAGTTATGGGTGTTGTGACTGCGATCGCGAAGTCTGACACCTACTAAACCACTGGCATTATGCCAACGGCGATCGATAGATAGGCGGTGCCGCTTCGATGGTCGGTGCACCGTCCTCGTAAAATAAAATCGAACTGTGACGGTAAAATTTTCATTCAAATACATTGTCAAATTGGATTTGCGCCACCCTTCACTGCCCGTTTTCTCTTTTTTTTCAATGATTTTATCGCGAGCTCTGTCGTCAATGAGTATTTGCCTTCCACTAGAAGTCTTTCCTTGCTGTTTTATTTTACAGAATCTCCCGCTATGACCACCACCCTAATCGGGAGGTCTTTCAGGTGTACCCGCGCTTTCTCAAAACGGTTTTTTGCATGATGTAGAGGGATGTGCGTGGATTACAGAACTGTAGTCCATTTCCGCTGAATGGCTCTCTGAATGCCAACAAAAGGAGTGAAAATAATAATAAAACAAATCAATTGTGTTGCTACTAGTCCTTTCAAGCGTGGGTGCTGCAACAGCGAAGGATCGTATCGTAAAGTGATGTCGGGAATCTGCTGCGATTCCCCATGTGGAAAATAAGTGCTAGTGCATGGTGCCGAGCGTGGTTGCCTCGTCCCTGAGGGTCGCCACCGACTCTATCGTGCTCCGCTGACATCGCTTTACTGCTCTCCGTTTTCTCTACACAAATACACCATCTAATAAGCAGTCGGGAGATTCCGCCTAAACTCCTAACTGCCGCGCTTAGAGCCCAGCAAGCTGACCATTAAAATGCTCACCATAAGACAGAGAGGAAGAGCCTGCCACCGAACGCAATTTTTCCATGGCTATTATATCGCATGCAACAATAGCATTAGTTCCTTAGAAACAGACTGCGCCACGCGAATCTTACCATTGATGTTCCATCTCCCAATAAGGAAGCCGGTAAATATACACACTCACCGGCTCTTCTTATGAATGGAACACCAAGAATCGCTTGAATCTCGCGATTGGTCGCGGCTTCACAGCTGACTCGAACAAACCTACTTTCCACAATCGTAGACCAACGCTTTTCAAATTTGTATAATTTCATCTAGTCGCGCAGTCTTCAGAATTCCACTTTGATTCATAAATAAGCATGCGACTGTATTAAAAAGGAGGTGGAAACATTGTTTATAAGATACAAAGCACAAATAATAGTACTAAGGATAACAAGGTTTGGCGGAAGTGGTGTAGTGGCAAGTGGCACGCTTACCACGCGAGCGGTCCGGGGATCAAATCCTGGGTCGTGAGTCGCCCGGGCCAACCAAGCCTTCCATCCCTCCGGGGTCGGTTAATTGGTACCAGACTTGTCTGGGAGGATAAAAACACTGACTTGTACATCGGCTGGCCCCCGCAAGTCATTGTATAGGCCACATCGCATTCAAACGCCACTACGAATGTACAAATGGAAGTAGAATGCCGCATCCCAAAAAGGGATTGATCAACGGCAAATGCTTTATCTCCTAATCATAATCACTATGTGTGTTTTTTACGGAATGATTTCGTTTGGATTCGATTCGTTATCATTAGACTTGACCTAACGAAGAATACGTAACTGAAACGAAAATGGTTCAATAGATCTAAAGCCTGTACATTTAGCAATTTTTATTCATAGAGGGTGGTTTATGTTATCTACCGTGAACATTCCATTTGATTGATCCAAAGATACGAGAAAATGCGAGTTTGCAAAGCTGTGGGCGTATAGAAAAAGAAGTGAACATTTGCAGTTTATGCAAATATTGAACCACGGACTCGCTTTGTCGTTTAAATGAAAATATGCAGTGGCAATTTGTATAACCAATCACACCATTTCTTCTAACACACAAATCCATTTACAAAACAGAAAAAAACAGCATTACATATCTCCCTAAAAGCATCTCCAAGCCAGTATAGGCAAGCCGTGGAATTGTGAACCAGCATTCTCAATATAAATCGTTTTCAGCACTTCCAGCAGGAAGAAATTACTGGTAATAAGCCACTACGATAAAGTTGAAGTCATGAACCCAAAGTTACGATTAGTGCGACAATGGGGGGGGGCTTACTAGAAACACTACAGATCAGGGTGAACCCTAGCGTTGGAGAGGTCGCCTTATCCATGGCTTGCATCGTTGAAGCTAAAGGCAAAGGTCGGCAACTGACTGTAAAGATGCGAAATGGAGCGACAATGAAGAAAAAACGGAATATGCCGTCGACAACGCCGAAAATAGAACCCCGATCTCCAACAGCAGTGAAGAGAGGGGGCATGGCAGGAAAACCTGTCCGAACGAGTTTTCGGATATGCTAACCATTGCTAGCTCCGCGGCAACAGTTGATATGGCAATCAACCCAGCTGATTTTACGCCCCATGCCAGCCACGCACCTCTCCGCGTGGCGTCATAGCTACCGCCGCAGGCGCGATACCCCCCCCCGCGCCCCCCACCCTCCTTCCCCGGGAGCCTCACTACCGAGCTGTTTCGAATTAAGACCGTAGTGCCATCTTTGCGGGTGCGCAAGCACGCACAGAGGTGATGGAAGGGATTGGTTTGGTTGCTTGGTTCCCGACCTTTGCCTTTAACAAAGTTGACTTGGAAGCTGATGGATTCCGAGATGATCATGCAATTTCTCTCGATCTCGAGCAAGCTTATTCTTCATAAGATATCATTGCATCAGATCATTAAGCCGTACGGTATTGCCGAAGATGTCAATGCTCCCTCAATCAAGTCACTCACAGGTAGATGTGACCATAACTCTGATTCCTCTCAACCCACAGTTCGAGAAACGCCTGAGTGTGTGTGTGTGGTGTCTGATCATCAACCTTCTCACTCCATCTTCTACCTTGAGGATTCTCTGTCATATTCAAGTTGAGGATCTAAATTTCAGGCTCTCCACGTTTTTTTTTCAATGTAGGAACAGATCAATTTGAGACTTACTTCAAAGAATTAGCTAATTTCGAGTTGATTAGGGTTAGCATTCGTAAAGCGAAAATGCCTTCAAAAAGCTGATTTAGATTGAGAAGTTGGTGAACCTTCTTTTGATAGACTACTGGCATTCAAATGAAGTTGTCGAAATATTTCGTCAACAATTTGCTCCAGATAACCGCCCATTTTTGAATTCCAGAAGGCTAATATTCTGGATATAAAACTACTGAGCACCAAGACTACTCGTCAAAAGGGGAGGGGACGGTGAGCCCGCACAGAATCTCCAGGAAATCTGTCAACAGCGGAAAACGAATTACGGTAAGGCTACTGAGTCGAGTCATTCAAGCACAAGGTTACTCACAAAAACTGTAATTTTAGGTTTCTCACAGATCACTGCGAATACCCTGCCGGAGTGAGTAATCATGCATGAGAGCCCTGCAACGAGTGGTTGAGTCTATAAACATCAACAGCTGGCTAGGTCAAAAAAGCACTGCGGAGAACTTAGTTCTGGAAGTCACCCAGTCTTGTTAAGTCGAGAGAACTGCCGATAATAGGTAAGAATGCTTCTTAAACTCTTATTTCGAGCTTGTGCTTCGCAAAGTTTGAGTGCACAGAAGGCAATCAAAGTGAATTTTTGCCACTACGTGCAGTCAAAGAGAGCCTGCACCCTAAGCATTTTTTAGAGGTACAATCAGCCAAGGGTTGAATCCCAAAGGCGTTGCCATACGATCAAGCAGGTCTACCGCGGTGCTCCCTGCAAACACCTTTCAGTCCAATGGAAGTGGCCTCCACTCAAAGGCAGAGAAAAGGATCAAATTGGTGTGCTCTCGCCTCGAAGGAGATATGAAGTGTAACGTCAATAATGGAAAATAGGAGGAAACCGTTGACAAAACCAAAAATGAAACCTTCAGTAGCAGCAGAACGAAGAAGCATCCATTTGTGGGCGGAATCCATGAGACTTTTCGAGCCTTAGCACCTCGGCTTGTTAAAGCAATAACCGCGGATGAGGTCGTGTCGAAGAATCTATTCTGTGGGTGGAATACATTAGCTCGTGCCGTTGTCGCGGCTCGAAGATGCACAACAGGGGCGCTAAGGCCTTACAAAGTGACCTGTTGACGAATGATGTATTATGGACGAGATACCTCGCGCACACCCAATGACACGCAGCGAGGACGTAGCGGCTCGTTCAAAAACGCGCGGGTTAGTGGAGCCATGGAGCAAGCAAGTGCAGACAACTCGTGCGGACACGCCCTTCCCGCGTTGAGGGGAAGGGAGAGAATACTTTTTAATGGATTCATCACCGGTTTTCGTCAGTTCTTTTTCATTTCCAGTCAGTTCGGCATCCACTATTCCATTATCGACCACTGCTAGCGCACCAATTTATCTGGTGTTGTTGGTTTAAGTCGTGGCGCCAACCGGGTATATGCTTTGCGCTTGCGCAGTGCTACATATTTCTCGCGCAAAAGCTTATTTCATCCAGAAAACGCGGCGGACCTTGCCTTCAAGATGAAACTCGTGAATTTGGCGGTGTAGGTACTTCGATAAGCGGACAAAAAACTCGAGGACAAGCTCGCAGTGGGAATTCTTGCTTGCTGTGTCTCCTGCTTGCTAGTTGTTTGAACAACTTGTTATTTGATCCACCATTCCGATGAACAGCACTTTTCATTCGAAACTGGGAGAAGACCTAGTGTCATCACCAAAAGGCAAAAGGAAAAGCTCAAGGGGTCTAGCGGCATCGCCCTTTCACATTCGCCTCCAATCCAGGCGCTGCCTCGCCCGACTAAAGTGTCGACCTTCGATGGAGCACTTCTTGCAAAGTCGTCCATTTGAGCTGTTTAACCATGTGGACGACACGTGTCAGAAATTCGTCGTTGCAAGGATACGAAAATCTGCAGATCGCCGGCGGAAGTTATGCAAGGATGATGGTCCGGTTATTATTTTGAGATGATGCGTTCAAAGAGTTGTTGTTGGTTTCACGTGGAATCTGCATAAAAATTTGAATTTTGTCATTGTTCACAAACTTTTTGCCCAACCCAGTCATATCAGCACCACGTGCGGCAATGTATATACTTCTTACCACACCTTTAGGACAATCAGGCAAGCCGGACCTATCCCACTTAAAGAAGGCAACGGACCAGAGAACTTATTGAGGACACGAGCACCCAAACGACAGTACCCTTTTCGAAAGCTCTGTGTGCAGTGCAACTAGCACATTCAACAAAAACCACTACACTGCACACGACCACACTATAACGATCAACAGAGGTCATTGAGCCGTCTATTCCTGCGCTTTGCGAGTAATCTAAAAATTTCGGAGCAGTTCAGAGTATATTTCCCAGGACTATAGGTAGATGGGAGCAACGACAGCGTTCTATTCTAAAACTTTGATCCGACGCGAAGTTATACGAGCGTCGAATATAAGTCCTGCATATCGCGCCTGCCATAGGGCCGTGTCAGACTTTGTGAGTCCAGCAATTCGCTAGTGAATCGAACGACTTGCGAGCGAATCACAGAACACGAGCTGTTGCACCCAGCGAGCTCAGCTGTCATACCAGTGCATTCGACGAGTACAGCGACTCGACATTGTTTAACAGTCGGGGGATTGCCAAAGTTTGGACAGCACAGCTACCAGCTCACGACTCCCTCGACAAGGGAAGGATGGTAGGTCGAAGTGGCCGTTCGAAATGAAATGTATACCTCCTGATGCGTCTCCAGACGCTGATTCCAAATCTGCTAAACGACTCTCCGAACGGAGTTATGAAGCGTAATAGCTCAGTGGTGATGGTCCGGGGTGGCAGGTAAAAGCTCGTAGGATCGGTTCCTTTGCAAGTTTGCTTTGCTTTTGTCCGCAACACTTCTAGAGACAAAAGCAAAGCAACCAATTTGCAAAGGAACCGATCCTACGAGCTTTTACCTGCCACCCCGGACCATCACCACTGAGCTATTACGCTTCATAACTCCGTTCGGAGAGTCGTTTAGCAGATTTGGAATCAGCGTCTAGAGACGCATCAGGTGGTATACATCTCATTTATACGGCCACTTCGACCTACCATCCTTTCCTTGTGAGATTAGAATAGCACGCGACAACGAAAAAATGTATTGACGGGAAAATTAGGATAGTAGTAGATTAGGATAGCCCGCTGAAAAAAATCGAATGCTTGATTGAAATTGCCGGAGAGTAGTACATAAGACATTACGATAGTAGGAAATGTGATAGTAGGAGATTGGAAGCAGTAGAACAGTGCGCTGAAATGACTAGATGGGCACTGATAGACTCGCGCGTGAAGACACCTAATCTATTACTCTTTAGCGATTTAGTCGATATGTATCTGATCTATAACGGAATATCTTACTCTATCCTAATTTCCCAATCAAGAAAGCAACTTGTAACTGAGAAAATTCGTGTTTGAAATAACCAAAACAGTTCGTTTCGCTAAATCCTCAGTTTGGACCTTTGTTTTCGCAACCCCGCGCTTAAGTCGCCTAAACTATGACGCAGTCTATGGTTCAACGTATCAGGGATCACGGTTTTAAAACGCATCTGCGACGGGCGCATCGCTCCAGGCGTCAACTAGATTATACGAAGTATAAAAAGTTTCGGGTGCTAACTTAGTTGGGGGGGGCACGCGGCGGCGCGGCAGTCTGCTCACCTGGGCTCTCTCGAGCGAGACAGTGTAAACTCGAACATTCCAGCTTTTCACGCATGTCAAGTGACTGCCCCCACCCCCAACCCCCTAGACTGCCTACACTCCCCCTGGCCCACGGATTTCCGAACATGCCAGGCGAGCAGACTGCCGCGCCGCCGCGTGCCCCCCCCCCAACTAAGTTAGCACCCAAATTGCTTTTTCGGGGTCTCATCCAGTAAGGGGGGGGGGCATCAAGTGGCTGCCCTCACCCCCCACCCCCTAGACTGCCTACACTCCCCCTGGCGCACAGGTTTCTTGAAGTACGGGACCCCGTAAGCCAGGGGGAGTGAAGGCAGTCTAGGGGGTGGGGGTGAGGGCAGCCACTTGACGTTGCATCACAATGCCCCCCTTACTGAGAAGAGACCCCGTTTTCCATTATTTGTTTTCGAATGTGCAGTGCAAGTAATTATGCGCCTAAAAAAGAAGCCAAGAAGATAGGTTCTCTCGCAAAATGCTTCCCATCCGGCACCGGATCAATTACGAATGTCACATTTGATACTACCTGCATGACCTTATCCAGCAGTGGAAGGGTTAAAAACCGACAATGAAGTAGCAAATAAATCAGTTACTACTGAAATCGAAGTGACAAATTGCCCAGATCTCTACCAGGAAGAACTAGTACTATCCACATTTCAAGTATTCATACATAGTGTCAATGCACAAAAGATTTTGGAGTGCTCGGGAAACATTTAAGGGAGAGCTTCGGGCCATCTAAATGGGTTTTTTAAAACGCGCCAAAACCATGAATTCGTGAATGTGAAACCACAGCTTCGCCATTTCAAATGTCAATGCTCTCCCGAAATATATAACACATGTCAGCACTTATTTAGTATTCCAGCCCATTGCGCCACTTAATACACTTAATAACCTTGAAAAATCCCTGAATTAGCATTCCGTACACAACATTCTTGAAAAGCTTCTATCATGAAGTTTTAGCTACTCTTTCAAGAAACCCACAGCACTCTAAAACACATACGGTCCAATATTGCTCATCCATCTCCTACCTCATGCTCGCGGCTGATTCGAGGGAGGGGTTTGAGAAAAGACGAGAAAAATCCCGTTGGTTGAAACGCAAGGTCCACGATGATGGACCGAAACCGCAGAAGGTCAAGTAACATGATGCTCAGAACACCTGCCGACGAAATGAACAAGCACCACATTTGTCGAGAGCAGATAACCATCTCACAACCGCCATTTGATCGCCCCGAACTGCGCAGGGAAAATCGGTTTGAGAAGGAAACACTTCAAGCCATTGCCAAAAGAAACAGCTAGAGCGGAACAACACAAGAAACTTATTGGAAGTCAACCGGAAGAATGAAATTCGCGATCCAGTGCGCTGGCAAGGCTCCAGTGTAACAGCACCGGTGACGGGTGTTCGTGGTGGGACCTGCCGGCTGCTGTGCGCGCGTGCTGTTTCGGGTGGGCGGAGCGTGGCGGCTTCTGGTATTCCTGCCGCCTCTGCACATCAATAGCGGCGAGTGGCGAATTAATGCTGTACGTGCTGGATCGTTCTCTAATGGTATTCCGTGGCCTGTTGTGGTGCTACTGATTTGTGCTGTAATCGTGGTGTATTCATTCGATTCCGTCAGCCAAGATGTCGGGAGCGTCTCCGCGGAAATTCGCCGAGAAAATCGCCATCATGAATCGGAAGCAGAACGAAGACGTCAACACTTTTGACAGCATCATGCGTGAGGTACGTCAGATCACCAGTACCGAAACGCAAGCGATTCCGTCACCGTCGACGTCGTTGCATCCGCCGCAGTGGAATCAACTCGGTGGCTCATTACCGAATGTTCATCAAATGCCATCATATCAACCAGACTGGGGCAGTACGTGGCCGATGGAAACTCCATCCACTTATCATCGAAACCGATCACCTGATCAGCAGCACGCGATGCTCTATCATCCTTACGGAGGACGAGGACAGCGGTCGCCCGATCGAGTTCCACCGCTTGATCCACACCATGTACCGTATCCGAATCCACAGCACCAATATCTGGCTCCTGATCAGTGGAATCAGTGAGTTCTTCAACTTTAAGTTTTTATATTCATGGCTTTCATATCGATTTTATTCTCTGTGTATAGATTTGGCGTTGTTTGTTCCCATTTCTATTTGGGTAGAGTTACCCCACGCCTTTCCTGTTTATGCTAAGTTAAACGAGTGTTGTTTCTCACTCGCACGCTCAGTCGTTGCCACTTCATGCTAATCAATGTTCCGGACTACTGGTGTTTTTTCGATGAGAAACACAGATAAGTTGCGGCGTGGACTTTGGGATCATAAAGACTAGTGTAAGTGTTAAACTTGTCTCCTACTTGTAGCTCGTTTCCAGTTGGTTAAATCTATATCAAAAAGTTAATGGGTTCAAGAACTTTGAGTTCGCTAATTTGCCCTTATGCCTATCAGCGCAGCTTTCCTTGATTTCCATTCTTCAAAATCGATATTCAGAAGCACTATTCACCTTCCTACTGGTTATTATTGTGTAAATGGACTAGAATTTAGAGGGGGTGCTCCTGTTCTTTTTTGTACTTGCCGTTGTACATTTCGCAATTGGACTTGTGTATTTAATCTCAGTTTTTATTTTTATTTTCTGTGGTGATGATACGAGGGACCAATTCACACATATCTCGGTCTTAACAGAGTTATGGGAACTATGACCCGCTCCTTTAATGGAGTGTTGCTTTTTTTGCAGTTGCTAAGTTCCGTCAAGGTGTTGAGGTCGTTCTAATTCTCTCATTTTGGACCCTTGATTTTTTTAAAAATTAAGTTTATATGATGTGCGTTTTGTCGTGGACTTTTTGGAATGTGAAATGAGAGCTTCGATGCTAGACATTTGATGAATGCTCAATGATATTCCGAATTCGACGATACATAACTGGAACGCTTTCACTTTATATGTTTGCCTTCAGTCATGTCTTTGACTTTTTTCGTTTTAAGATTGCGATTTCTAAATAAGAAAGTCATGGGAAACATGTGTACCATCAAGTTATTGAGTGGAAGTGTTTGGCGCTGGTGTGGTCTGAAAACCTTTATTGAGTCTTTCGCCACACGACCGTTTTTGGTCAAATGACTTCCTTGGTCATGGGGAGGATGCTATATCAGAGGCAGCTGCCGAAAACGGATTGATGCTCTTCTTGTCTCCTTCTTGATTTTTTTTGATTTTAACTTATCTGGCAGCTTCGTTTCGGTTAAGTTGTTTTCACTGCTTGCGATTACTGGCAGCGACTGATCTATCTGTACTTAACTGATTGATGTCAAGTAGTTCAAATCTTCCCTCATAGAGTGTTCTCTCATTTGTGCGAAGGAGAGGCTTCTCATTGTCAGTGGGTGTTGCACTTTGCGGAGTTCGCGGCATCGATTTTCCATGTTTTTCACCGGACATTGTGTCCAGTTGCCGGGGCTAGAAGCTCGTTATAGCTTTGAGAGTTTATGAGGAATTACGAGAAGCTTCATATTAAAGTTTTCTCAATTATTTACATAGTGTCCTCAATTCAGCTGAAGCGAAAAAATGAGTAAACTCAATTCCACTCAATAGTTAACTGTGTAGTCCGGTCCACTTTAGCTTGATTGTTCTTGACGGTGCCCTTTACTTTAACGTTGAGTTTTTAGGGGACTATGAGCCCTTGAATTTTGACCTACCTCGAGTGAATAAGCCAACAAAATTGTAGTCTAAGTTTTGAGATTCCCTCCACAGTTACCCATGCCATTTTGGATATTCATCTGGAAACTGAGTAATATCGATTCCTTTTTCGAGGTATATTCAGGATGAAGTATTGCTCAAATTTCACGTGTAATGTTTTCGTGGTGCATAGCGCGCTTATCCCATGCATCGCCTTTATGCTCGCTGTCACCGGCTTTCTTCATTAGCTTCGTGCTTATAAACGTCCTAAGAATGCTAGTCGTTTTAAATGCTGCATTCCTGCTTGGAAGGGTAAAATGTTGACACGTGGGTCATTCTAAGAAGCCAATTGTGTTTTGTTATCAGTACAGAAAAGCATAGAATGTGGTGTTGTCCCTAACGTATCGGCCAATAAGTGTTCTTTGTGTTCTTTGATTTTTTTCTGGTTGTCTTACCGCTCGGAGAACTTCTTCTCGGATGGGATTTGACAGTTTTTCTATTGGATATACTGGGAAATCTTTGCTCTTGTTCACATGGCTGACAACGTGTGTGCCTTATTCCTCTACATTTATCAAACAATTCTATCCATGACGGTTTTGGACAATTTCATGCGTGCAGTTTTTTCTTGACATTGCCTGAAATTGACAAGGTTTCTCTTTTGAATGTAATTTGGTGTTTGCTCGTTTTTCGTATTTTAGCCTCTCCAATCTGGCTATCTCTGTTCTCGCTTTTTGTCTTGCACTATTTGAAAACTAAGCAAAAGGGTTAAGTGAAGTGTCGTGTATTCACTATATAATTCAGCTTTTTTCGAAGCCTTTTTTTGAAGCTGATCACGTAACATCGTAGTTCTGTCATCCAGGGAACATTAACCCAGGTGCTCACCTATGTGTTGTTTTGAGTAATCGACGGGTCTACGGTTATTCATCTCCAGGCGGAAGTGGGAAGAGTGGAAAGTAGCCCTGCTCACCACGTATACGGTCCTTGGATCAGATGCTATATCGTACCCCATCTAGGCCAACCAAGGCTTCCATCCCTCCGTGGTCGGTTGAGCAGTACCAGATTCTCCTGAAAGGGTAAAACACTGACATCGGCCGCCCACACAAGTTACTGTATAGACCAAATCGCATTTGAGATGCCACCACGATTTTGAATGGGATTGGAATGCACGGCGTATCCCAAAAAGTGTTTTATCGACACAGAATGCTCCATCTTACATCCATTATCCCTTACGTTTACGACTTGATACCAGACAGAATTGTTTATTTTAGCAATCTACTTTTTGGATTTATATGTCATCCTTTTTCAAAATGATGATGTTAACTTAGAACCACTGGTGATTAAAGATTGCTGTTCTCAGTGATACAGTTTGAAAGTGCCCTACTTTGTAATAAGATGCATAACTGTCGGTCCCAATTCTGGAGAACGTGTAGCATTGCTTATTGGGCAATGTTCATTATTGAATCAGCTTTTGCCCTACATGCTAATAAAGAAAATAATTATGTTGGATAAATAATCTGGGGAATAGGATCTGAAACAACAATAAAGTGGGAGCGCAAAGGGTTATGGTCATCCTATCGATCGGAACTATCACCTGTCAATGTTTTTAACCATGATTTGGTTCAGTGTTCAATCTGTTTTCCAATTTCTCTAGTTTCTGACTTTGGAAGAGCTGAGGCTTTATGAGGATGTCGCTGCAGGCAACTTTTTTCTGCACTATTAACATCCTTGATTTCCGCTTTGCGGAGCCTTTTTCTTTTCCTGCCGTGTGGAGTTCAATCTCCTGAACTTTTTCCCGATTTCGATGGCACGAAGTTGCCCTATGGATAGACCTGGTTCTAGATCCTTTCTGTAGACAAAAGAAGCGCCCAGCATTCTTTCCCTTGCACTATTCATTACACTGCTCGAGGATAGACGTAATTTCAAACTGACCCACCATTGCTTATCACCGTTTTTTTTCCATGGCTCTGGTTTTCTTTCTGTTCAACTGGTAAATCAAAAAGAGTGACATGAGATTTGTATTGAGAAGTTAACACTAGTACTTCTTGCTGTCAGAGCTATTTTCCATCGCATCTGAGTCTATAGGCAGCTCTGTCGTTGAGGTAATGCGAATTGAATCCTGGATTTTGGCCGATGGGATTTTCTCGAGATTTGCGTTGATAAGCGAAAGTCGATGTCTGCATTGCGATATGATTGTAATCTTCCGAAACTGATATGCCTTATTATTTGTAAATGATAGTGCTCTGTATTCAATCGATAAAAATCAATATTGAGAGAGAATATAGTGGGTCTCAATCTGAAAGTACAAGGGCTAGCAAAGTTGAGGAAAAAGCATGTTGCTTTAGAGGCATTGGAATTCGTTAACGAACGCAGTGCATAGTTATATGGATTCGAACTGTCTGGGAAAAATAGTATCCTCTGTGTTTCAGTTTTGTTTCGTAGATCTCAGGGAAGGTTGATATGGGCCTTCCGACGGTTTTTTGTAAGGATTTGTTTGCCAAAAGCGGATAACGCTTCAAGAAAAACGTTCGAAATCATACTTGTCATGGCAACCGATGTCAATCCTGCTTTATTCTTATCTTTGGTGTTTACGCTAATATCAGCTGTGAACTCAAGATAGCTTACTGATATTGTAAAATGTTGAGCGACAATCTGGTAACATTTTAATCGGGATGACCGTTTTCATCCAGGGACAATCGTGTGATATAAATAAGACTTTGCCCCATATATCCTTGCTTCCATTTATAACCTTAGTCCTTATAACCTTGTTGACAGAGCCTCCTCATTTAAGTCATGTGCGTTTGAAGTAGAAAAACAAAGGAATGTTGAGTACATATGCCAGTGACAAAGATATAAGAAACTGGACATTCTTCATGTGGCTCCTCTTACTATCTGTTGTATAATAATGCGCTTATGAAATGTATTTGACTCGACATTTCATCAGGCTAAGAGCTTTCTTTTTCACTCTTTTTCTCTTCGTTCCTCGCACTAAGGAGGCTCTTTCAGGAAAGGTGCACTTTTCGAACACGGTTTGGTGCTATAGGGACGCATGTAGGGAACGCAAAAACCATGTTTCATTTTCGCTGAACGGTTATAGCAGTACCAAAAAAGAAGCATAAGGTACTGTTAAGGGTTCGATCCCCCGTGGCGACTAAATTTTGCATTTGGGTTGGCGCCTACGGTTTGGTGCCAAATCGCGCTAAATATCAAAATCAGATGTCAAATTCATCGTCAGGACCATTTTGAAGCCAACAAGTGGCCGCCAACCTTGATTGCAAAATTTAGTCGCCGCGGGGGATTGAACCATCAAGAGTATTCACCACTTTTTTGGTACTACTAAAACCGTTCAGCGAAAACGAAACATGGTTTTGTGGTCCATACATGCGTCCCTACAACATGTACTAAACCGTTTTCAAAAAGCGCACCTTGCCCTGAAAGACCTCCCTTGTCAGTCTATTCGTTGAGTGCATGACAAAGAGGAATATTCTGGAGCTTTTAGAATTTGTCTGCTACATAATTAACTTTTTTGGATCATGGTGTAACCAGCTTTTCTCTGGTAGGTGTGGCCAAAAAGATATAAACTGCAGGACGCGTGTGATGAATCCATATCACGTGGCGAATCCTAGCCAGGTGCTAAATATCTCGAGCCTCTATTAATCATGCAAGATCCTGGAGATGAAAGAAGCTAATGCATAAGGGATGTGAGGGATGTGCCATAGGTCTGGATCATTGCGAAGTGAATAAGAATGAGATTCCTTATCGAGAAGCCTGGAAACGAGAAAATTCCTGAATCCGCTTTCGCATGCGGCAAAATGCGAAAGGGACTGTATAGTTTTTCTTTTTCGATTTCAATGTGTTTGGGTATCTTTTTTTCTAGGGTTTTTTCATGTGGGAACTGCCTAGTCCATAATTACCTAAATTATATAAAATTTAGTGTGGATATAACCAACTGGGTGTAAGCAGTAGAGCAAGCAGAATTTCTGCTCCCACCATTCTGATGTGGAGTCAATCTAGAGAATCTCCGGCAAAATATATAGTTATGCTTGGTGGGCTAGAATTACAGGGCTTGCAATGCGTACTTCTTTTTTGGAAGTAGAGGTGGAAAACCCGTAGTTTTAAGGTTCGTTAACCAGGTGACTTTAATTTGAAGTGCCATGACAAGAGCAGGAATTATGGTTTGTGCTGGCGTAACGTACTGCTTCAATAACAAGGTTTACCGTGCAATTTTAGCTAAACTTACAATTAGCTGACGCTTCAACTTTCATATTTCTCGAGCTACAATAATAAAAAATGGGGAAATCCTACTGGGAACTTCGTTGAATCTATTCTCAAAAAGATTGCGAATGATGCACAGTTTCTTCTGTTGACTTCTATTGCGAAGGAAGTAAAGGTTTCTGCACTCAATGATCAGGGTAGTTGCTTCCTACATTCTATTTCACCTCCAGTGAAAAAGTACATGTGTATTTGACGTTGTCCCTGTCGATGGTTGGAAAATATTGTACAATATAGACGTGAATAATTTACAAAAATGCGCGAGAGCTGTGCGATTTAAATGCTGCACCCTCAAAAAACCTTTAAAGGCAGCAATTACGATAAATTCAAGAAGGGTTTAGTGTGACGTGGTGGTGCTCAATGGTACGCCAGTAGCGAAAAAAAGCAGAAAAATCCGTCAAGAAAACGCAAAACGGGACCCCCTTTTTGGCCGTTGGTTTTCACTCATGAACAGGTAACAGCTCAGAAAGTGGACGTATGAACGAGTTCACCGCAACGCGTTTGGTGGCACCATGCCAAACCACGCTTTAATCGAGATGCTCCAGTTGTGCCGCTGCTGGCAACGCAGCTCGTCCAAATCAACAAGTAAACCAGTGGGCGGGACGCAGAGGGGGACTCGCGTGAACGGGGGGGGGGGAACGGGAGGGAAGAACTTGGGGGGAGCGATACTGTTCTGGGGCGGAGTGGCTTTTCGAACTCCTGCGCTCAGATCAAACCGCCGCGCCCTTTAGGTCGTGTGGTTGTGCCTTTGCATCCCAACATGCAAGTGGAGGCCCTTCTTTCCCGTCATCGGATATCCTTTAGAGGTCTCCGACACGCCAAATCTTGCTACGCCTCTACGTTAGAGGATTTAAATGACAAGTTGAGATCTCGAGAGACTGCGGTAAAACTTTATGCCTCAGTGAAAGGCAAGAGCCAACCGGGGACAACCATGACAATTTACAGCCTAAGGATGGGTAGGGGGCCACGGTAACACTAGCCTCCCCGCGGCGCTGGCGGCGCTTAAGCCCATATGCCGGCTACAGGTCCATGGCCGTTATGAGCAGGAGAGCGTACGTGAAGGCACATCAAATGAAGAGTCGCATCAAAGACCAATCACGCCAGGAAGAGTCATTTCGTGGGTCATTGCCCGCTTCTTTGTGGTCTTTCCTTCAAACACGCGGCAAAATCCACTTGACCACCCATCTGCTCTCAATTTTACTGGGAACTTCTAAGTCAGTAGAACTAGCCTTTTAATGATTATTCATTTCGGAAAGCACATCGTTCTTTGACTTGGCGAGATCAGATGGTGATTACCTCTGTGAAGTGCAAAGATTTTCGAAATGAAAAGCTGAGAGGCAGTTCTATTTCGTATACCAAAACCTTTAGCCACCAGGATGTTTTTTTAATGGGAGGAGTAGAATACCAACACACTATTTCTTATCAGATGAAAGCCTTTGAGACATCTTATATATTCTCCTTAGAAAAGATCATACCAAAGTACGATCTAGAGAGCGATCAACTTCGCACAAAATGGATTCAAAACTTTTTGAATTTTCTTATAGTTTATAAGCTGTCTGATATTGTGTTAAGGCATTACAAAGTATAGGAAAACATAAAGCAGCTGCTTGATCTTGTCGTTCTATTACAAAGTAGCTATTACATTCTCGAAGCGATTATGCATGGAATTATTTATTACAACAGGGAAAAGTCAGCCATAAACTTATTGGCGGTACCTGCTCAAATTTACATAGTATGTAATTCTCTGCTGGGGCTACATTACCAGGATAAAAACTAGTCCTTGAGGTGTATTATGATGTTTTATTAGCCTAGAATTGTGAGTGCAGTAGTAAATATAAGCTCGAGATGTAAGGAACGATTCTGCAGTGATTCATTTGATTGGAATGAAAACACGGCAGGTTCAGTTCAAAAATTGTGTCGCGTACCGCACAAGTAGTCCAGAGGACAAAGTGAGTAGTCGAGTCTGAAATCGATTCCTGTTCAGGCCAACTAAACTTTGAATTCTTTTGTACAATTGCCCAAAACTCATGGACTTGCCCATCTGAAGATAAAACCATCAGGCAAATTGAGCACAAATAGTGCGCTGTCTGGGCTCAAATAGTGCGGCATGTACTTTTTTTTAATCTTGTTTGTTATTGTTTACCTTATTCCTTTCTTGGATTTACCTGAAGACTCTTTCCGTATAACTTTTATTGGTAAGCTTTCGCTGTGTAACAGCTTATTCAGTTTTTGGGCTTTAATCATAATTTAAATTGCGTTGTGCGAAGTGACTTTGTTTTGCAGAATTCTTTATACAGAAAAGTTTTACATTGTAATTAGGCTTTTATAAGCATTACTGATTGCTATATGTTAATAACATTTTGTAGGTCTAACGAAGCTGCTGACAGCAAATGTTCACCAATAAGAGTTTTATGGAAAGAGTCCTTAGCCACGAAACTCTTCAAAGAAAGATATATGACACTTGAGAGTCAGAGATGGATCAATAATATCATTAGTGGTTTTTTTTGTGACAAGGACTCGAACCTCAATTTATGATTTCGAAGTGCTGTGCTCACCACACGCATACACAGCACTGCATCACGTTTTTATGTGTTATATAGATGCAGACTGTATGGAAGTAGTGGAGTGGTAAGGGGCACTGTTCTACTCGCACACAGTCCCGAGATCGAATCCTGGGTCGGAGGCCGTTCAACCTAAGCAAGTGCTCGATCTCTCCGAGTTCGCTTGCCTGCTGCCAGATTTCCATAGGAGAGCAAAAGCGTATAGTTTCCACAATGATCGATCCCTTGTGGAATGCGTGGCGCATCCCAAAAGGGATTGATCATTGTGGAATATTACCATTTATTCTGTTTTGTATCTCATGGATTTTCTTAGTGTGATACAGCAATACTCATTCGTTATATCCTTGTATTACATAAACACTTTATGTATCGGTTTGTAGATTATTGGAGGTATGGAGGAACCCGGTAGTAAACCAGCCCTTTTGGCGTTTCTGCTGGGGCCGTATGCTGAATGTTGGGGAGGAGATGGGGTCCCCGAGCTCGACGGACTACTTGAAGCTCGGTCGGTACGGTAGGAGAGTGATGACGAAGTGGTGCAGCTAGGTCCAGCAGCTCCGCAAAAGGGCTGGTTTGGCTTACCTCAGGCTGAGCCTTAAAGAGAGGCGCTCTCTCGCAGGTCCGCCCTCTCTTTGAGGCTTAGTCCTGAGGTAAGCATCAAATTGAGGCGGTTTTAAGGACCGAGTTGAAGTAGTCCGTCGACCGTCGGGGACCCCATCCCTCCCCAACATTCAGCATACGGCCCCAGCAGAAGAAACGCCAAAAGGGCTGGTTTGCTTACTTCGGAGGAACCTTAATCAGGCAGCCAACTAAGTGTTGCGATATCATTCTCCGCTCATGCAATGATTGTGATAATGCCCTCAATAAAACACCTTTTTTGGTACATACTGTCCCCTCCACGCCGTGTAGGTGTCAGTGAAATTGAGCGCAGCAAATGGGTAAAGCTTACGCAGGGAAGGTAGGCTCGGCATTTACCGGGGGAGGGGGGGTCAAATCTAGTACATGTTTATAATCGAGATATTTTTACAGCTAGCTTTGAAGCTTCTATAAGCAGTCATATTTCCCATGTTTTGCGCGATCCCCTCGTCAATTTGCCATGAAATGTGACATTTTTATTGTTTTGATGTCGAAGGAATTGGGAAATCTGGGAATCGCTGGTAACGTTTCCTGCGAACGAAACAGTATGGGTTTTGTTCTTTGACTCCATCAATGCACTTGGGCTCGAAACAGTGGGTTTTGCTTGCCTGCTAGAAAATCGTTCCAAACCTGAAGCAGCATGGGTTGGCTGTCTTCTCAGTGAACCTTTACCTGTGAGAGTTTGCGTCTCAACAGCTAGTTAATGGTGGTAAATAATGTGTTGTAGTGGGCTTGTTGTGAGTGCAGATGGTCAACATTCAAACAGTGTTCGAATTTTGTCGAACAAGTGTTTAAAAGCGACTGTCTCAGGACTTTCATCATGCGTGCTGGATGCTGGCAGTTATGATTCTTCCCCTAGATCAGCCTGTTTCCTTGCAGTATAGTGAGTGTCAAGAACATCATTGAAATAATTATTCCCCAAGTGTTTGATGGATTTCACTGTAGAAATCATCTAAAACTGAGATGCTACTCTCCACAAGTATTCTACAAGTCAAGGAACACGAGTAGAGAATTTAATCTCGCCCTGCAGGCTGCATTCCCACCTTTGAAGATTTTTGTCTATTCAGAAAGATGCATGAGCTTGAGCGTCGCTGTTTTTTGTTTCTTCGTGATTAACGTTTGTCTTTATTCGTGGAAAGATTGGATAAGTGCTGTAAACTGCAGCTTCTAATCGGAACGTAGAACGATTTGTAACATGTGGTTATAAACAGATTCATTTAAGTTTCATCGATTGTTCGGCCGTCTGCAGTGAGCAGACATGTGTTGCGAGACAACTCACTTTTCTGCTCGTGTCTGCTAGCCTCGATGTCCTTTCTCCTACACTAGACGCATCGCTGATGCACTACATGTGGTGTTGTGGATGCCCTGGGAAAGCGGCTATTCAGATGGATGGTAGTGAGCGATTGAGCGAATTTGAGAAGGGAGGGCTTTCTTCGATGTAGTTCTTTAGGCAATCGGATCATAGAGTAATCACGAATCACGTGTCGGATCATAGAGTACTTTGGAGCATCCAACTCAACAGAGATTAGAATCGGAATGGTACTTTGGTGACGAATAAATACAAGGACAGGTCGTCCGGTATTGCAGACTGATTTTGAAGATGGTGAAAATTTTACGATGGTCCGTCATTTTCCATACTACATATATCTACTACAGCGTGGCTAAAAAAGTGACAGTATGTTCATGGCGCGAATCAGCAAGCTTTACTTCGCACAGGTCGCCATGATTGATGGAAGCTTTCTGCAAAATATTTTTAAACCATCCTTCCACGTGCAGATGCAAGCCTCTGTTCACTGCATTCATCGTTTCAGAATTTATCTTCATGAGCTCGACGGCGGT
>MU869766.1:13722-30476 GCA_036418205.1 Ostertagia ostertagi | reverse complement strand
AAGAATGCGTGAGCCAGGGGGAATGGGGCCAATTCAGGGGGTGGGGGGTGTGTGAGCCACTTAACCTGTGGCAAAAGTTTGGGCCTTAAGTGTCTGGTGTCTGGCCTTGTGAGGGAGACGCAGAGGAGCAAAAGGATTAGATGTCACAAGACCGAACCGCTTACGGTTTCATTTCCACACCATTTCCATAAGTTGCATAATGTACAATTAATCCTTTAGATAGGATTATAGAAACGTAGAGAAAAGTAATCGGGAGGAAGCTGGAGTTAGTGAAACTGCGTGCGGCATCGTAATGGAAATTAGTACACTTGAATTATGAAGAACTATGGGGAAGCCATACAAACAGTCTGAATCGGAGAATGTCTGATATTTTTCAGGTTGGAAAAAATCATATACCAAGCGATGACTTACCGTATTTGAGAAAACGTCATTGCGATGGAAAGAATAAGATCAGCAAGAGCGGCATTGGCGAGGAATACCCGATAGACCCGAAGCGTTTCAGGTGCGTGGAAGAATATCAGGTAGAGAAGATAGCGTTTGACTACGGTTTCGGGTGCGTGGAAGAATATCAGGTAGAGAAGATAGACGTTGACTACGATTCCGACAAATCCAGTACACCAAAAAATCGACGAAAACAAGTAGTCGTAAGTGGACCACATCTATAAATGAAGAAATGAGATATATCGCTGGCGGAAGGAGCATGACGGCAATGTCAAGTGAGAGCGGTGAAGTTGATAAGAATACAAAGTTGAACGGCTTACTACAAACTATAATGAGGAGCTTAAAGGTTGGGAGGGAATTTCTGACTAACCCCAAAGTCCTGTTTCGAAATATTTTTCCTTCTCAGAGATCTTAAACGTGTTGAGCATCAAACTACCACCTGGTGTAGAGGATCTTTCAATGAGTATCGAAAAAAAGTAAGTTTCAAAATTGGGCTGTGTTAAAAAACTCCTTCCAGCCTTTATTGTAGTTATGTCTATGAAAAAGCTATCTATTCGTTCACAAGAATGCTGGGTTGTGAACAAAACTTTCGCCCCAGGCGGGACTAGAACCCGCACCTCTCGCTTTCCGGGCAAGTGCGCTACCAGTTACGCTACCGGGGCACCACTTTTCATAACTCTGCATGCTTGTGGGACTTTCCTGAAGTGAATTGCGGCCAAAAACAGCAATGAAAATCAAAAACAACCTCCATTGGATAACTCGAATTTTACTCGTAATTCCTACAGAGCAGGTTCTCAGCTTCAGACCCTCCCATTTCGCTATCCGAATCTTTCCATCGGTAATCGTCACTAGATTTCTACAGGGTGGAATGAAGCGAATCTCTCAAATCTAGGTTGAACGATCTCAACACGCTATATTTTATACCGCTTCGTTTTTTACGAGTCTTGATTCGTTAGACTGCAGATCTACTACAAGCCCATGATAACAGAGTGCATCAACTCCACGGAGCAGGACCTGTAAGGTTTCAAGCCCTCTCCCCTTTATTTTTCTGTTTATTTGCTCATAGGTTTTATAGCCATCGTAAGTTTACACACCAGACGTCATACAAGAATCTTAATCTATCACTTATTTCCTACCGCCTCCTTGGAGGGCATGTTGACTCTCGCAATTCAATCTAGGCAAAGCTCCTGAACATTAAAGGGTTGAGACATAGTGTTTTGCGTGGTGAAGCAGTGCACATGACCGCTCACGATGCTGGGTGAGCTTGTTCTTCGCATTCAATCGAATCCACGATTTCCAGTTCTTGATGTGCATGGCGCACCACACAAATGAACAACGTCGTAACACTAGGCGTACTTTTGGAGTTGGAAAGGATTAGCTAATGAGATACGCCCAAACGACACAAAAACGAAGAGCGAAAATTTGGAAGGATTGCGATTGGAGAAGTTTATGGTCAATTGGCTTCGAATAATTATTATAAGTATTGTCATACATTAAGATCGTTGATGAGTTTTAGCAGTTGTTCCCTGCAACAAAGGACATCTAGAATAAATATGCAGTCAACATTCACTATGTGAGGTCGTGCTCCCAGGGCATTGTAGCTTTCAGCACCTTACATGGTTAATATTGCATAGTGTGAACGGAAGAATAAAGAAGCATTTGAAGTGATCGTAATAGACCACTGCTTCTCAAATTTGCCTTTATTGAGCGCACCAGAATTATGCGTTCCTGTCTGGACTTTCCATGCATATGTAATGTTTCGTCCAGAACGCCGCTTACATATGATATCAGGAAGAGAGCATTGCTCGGACATCTCCTCACTCCTTTTGATGGCTTCAGCTGTTTAGTGTCCTGTTTATTTATTTCTTCATTTATATGTCTCTGTAGACGCGCCAGTGAATCCATTATGCGAAATCAATACAATTATTAAACGGAGGAAAGGAAAGAAAGAAGGGCTGGTTCAGGGAACCAGCAGCACCCATACGACTGAAAAGGTGACCCTGAAGTTAAGGTGTCCGACATAAGAAACTTCATAAGAGAATTGATCTTCAAGGGCCGTGAGAGCCTAGGCCTAACCAAGGTCGATGGTAGGTTTTATCGGGGAACCTACATCAGTCGACCATGTGCCCTTTAGCGCCATAATGGAGTCATAGGCACTTGCCGGGGCTTTGAAATACGGGTATACCGATAACCCTCAACCTGTTAGAAATTAAGAAAGAATCAATCATCAAACGTAACAAAAGTGTTACTAACGCCTTATGTTAGTCCGGTCGTTTGGCTATCGAAGCATCGAGTCATGATGAGACTCAGGAGTTGGCTCCTTATAGAGCTAACAGCTTGTTAGGCCGCCGACAACGCGTAGCCTTTCTCGCTATGAGTATAGTCATTAAAAAGAGCTATGAGTTGACTGCTTACCGCGTAAATGAGTTCCAAGTGAATACTACTAGTAGGCGGAGCTACATGGAAGAGCATCATTTTGCTCGGTAATTTGAATTGTGCTGCAGGTTCCAGGAAATACTTAAAATGACAAAGATCATTGCTTAATCTATGGAACACGAGTGGAACTTTTCAAAGAGCACTCTCAGACTTATAGGCCTGCACTCCAAATTGTAAGAGTTTGCTTAGGTTCACTATTTTATTGAGAGTCGTAGCAAATAAATGCAGTTTGCCTATACTACAGATTGCCAAGTTGAGAAGAGATTACAAAAATATTACCCCCCCCCCAAAAAACAAATTTATATTAATAATATTCCCAACCAGCCCCACGGTCATAGAAGGCTTGGTTAATTTGTGGTAGATTCAATCCATGATTTACCCCGGTCGGTGTATGTAAGTGGAGCCATCCGTCGCCGCCCCATCTGCGCCCATTTTGATGTACACTGCAATTTTGAACAAAACGCATGAATTCATGAAAAAAGCTATATCATTCAAGGGCAATATTGGCCATTATTCACCTTTATGACAGCAAAAAATAAACTTACCAAGTCTTAAACTCTCTGGTCATCACACACCTTCCTTCATTTTTCTTCCATGGTCCTCAGTAAACACCAAACTTCACGCTAGCGGTCGACGGAAAAACACTATATGAGTCTGCAGATTTACCTTTTTTGTGTGGTGCTCGCAGTCAAGTTATGATTTACTAGCTAATTTCTCAGAAGTATTTGGAAAGCCTCCTATTTTCCATGCTTCAATACTCTGCTGTTAATCTAATAAGGACTTACCAGGGAGGCCTTGCACTTCGTGCTACGGTTTGCTTTCTGGAAACGGTTTTCTGCATAATGTAGGGGCATACTGTTTAGCCTCTTTCTGGCGGCTCTTTGAACACCCGGAACACCAAAAAGCGTTTTACCCGCCACAGCTTTTTGTCATCACATTTTGGCTAAGACCTACTCATATGGCATTGAAGTTCCTTATGGTAATAAAAGGATAAAGCATTTGCCGTTGATCAATCCCTTTTGGGATGCGGCACGCATTCTACTTCCATTTGTACATTCGCAGTGGCGTTTGAATGCGATGTGGCCTATACAATGACTTGCGGGGGCCAGCCGATGTTCAAGTCAGTGTTTTTATCCTCCCAGACAAGTCTGGTACCAATTAACCGACCCCGGAGGGATGGAAGGCTTGGTTGGCCCGGGCGACTCACGACCCAGGATTTGATCCCCGGACCGCTCGCGTGGTAAGCGTGCCACTTGCCACTACACCACTTCCGCCCTCCTTATGGTAGTATAGCAATCTTTACTATCCGTAGTCACTATTTTGTGACATCAGGCAAGCGTCGGTCGAAAATGCAAAAGTTCGTCATCACGGAGGATCGAGCTGTGAACAAATCTTCCATCCACTCTTTGTCGTTCAGAGGGCCGCTCAGGAAAATGGGAATATAGTTCCATGTCCGCGTGCGCGTGCTCCTCTATAAAGCAAAAACCGTTTTGAGAAAGCTGGGCACATGCACTTTCTGGGTAGCACACGTCCATGAGTTGCAAAATTCTGTTCAGACCGCTACAAATAAAAAGGCTGTGTAATAAAGGCAGAACATCGGCTTCTGACCACAGTCTTTCTTGGATCCGCTGTTTACTCTACTTCCATCCGAGTCGCAGTCGACATTCTTGTTTAATTCAATGTGTTGCGGGGCGAGCAGTTGCACAAGTCAGTATCCTTATACTACCAACAAAGCTGATACCATTAAACAGACCTGAAAGAATGGGAAGCCATTGGCGCTGTTCTGGACGGTGCACGATCCAGGGCTTGATCTCTGCCCGTGCGTATGTTAAGTGCGTCACCGCCACTGGACAAGTTTCGCCTCCACAGTACAAAAAGGTTTGTTCAAGAAGTATTATTTGTTTCTTTTACAATAAGATGCATTAGAAAAGTAGCGCCAACTCTCCGAATCATGCCGATTTTTTGGCCCCAAATTCTGAATTTTAGAACTTCCATCATTTTGAACAGCATATTAGTGGAAAAGACTTGTTGTGCTCTGAAAGTTTAATTACCTTTATAAATACAAGTACTGGATAAAGTGGCAGTAATCGCCCACACGATCAAATACAACTGATTGTTAGATGAAACCACACAATATTTTGACAGGCAGAAAAATACCACAATAAATAGCTATTACTCTGTTCTAAATATGAGGGCGTTATTTTCAGGTGTTTTCTTGTTGATTGAGTGGTTTATGCTCTAGTAAATGATGTGATGCTTTAGAAGCATCTGCCAACTGCATGTCTTTCTATATTGTGCTGCACATTTGCAAATAACTTCAGATCAGAAAACTACGAATGTCAGCAGGTTCTTTTTATGATTAAGTATCATTGAACGCATCTTTCAAATGAAGCAAAACAGTGTTTGGCCAACAGAATACCCATTTTGGGGGGCACTGCTTTCTTGTGGTCCAGCTGTTGATGGTGAACTAACAAACTAGGTCACAGCATGCCACATTCTCTGGATTGGTTGTCAAAACCCCTGCCTTTTGCGGTTAGAAGTCCTCCTTGCGCTTTTCGGATCTCGAGCAGGGGCTCGTTCGCGCAGGAGAGAAGGTAGAGCTGACATATCGGCTCCTGTATGTACGGTCCCCATCTTAACGTTACACCACGCGCACCCAACCAGAGTCAACCCTGCGTTGCGCAGTTCTCAACGGCCACGTTGCGCAGTTTCGCCCGATTAGACACGTTCTCTCGCGCGAACATTCACACTCGCATGCTCGAGCCGTCTGCGTCTCCGCCCATACAGCGTGCGTTGAGGATCTCTCAACGTGCCGTTGCGAACTGCGCAACGCAGGGTTGACTCTGGGGTCTTCCATGCCTGCGTCCGCTACCTTCTCGCCGCTCGACGAGCCTAATGTCGGATACCATGCTTTCTGGAATTCCGAGTTCTTCTCAGGTCAGCTAGCCTACTCCAGACCACTATCAATCAAAAGGCCCACGAACGGTACCAAACAACAACAGGAGAGCTCACCGTGACAAAGTGAGCATAATGCGCGAGAAAACAGCGAGAGCGATGTGCTGCATTAGCGGACGGATACCTTCCAACTGTTTTGTCAATGCGAAACCACATTTTGAATATGCACAGCGTAAAATCTGTTCCTCAAACTGTATCTTCCTCTGTTCGATGAAGCGAATTTTTGAAGAGAAAAATCGTGTCGAGAGTAGAAAATGCCGAAATTGCCGTCAGACTATTTCCACATTCCAAAGATTCCTAATCTCTGTTAGGAAAAATTCTGTTGTGTCCAACTGAGAGCACTGGCAAAAGCATCCAGACCGCAAGGATTCAGTTCTATGGGAACGGTTGGTCGTTTGTCCAACGCACGCTTCAAAGTGATAAAAATGGTGGATAGCAGTTTACTTGACCTGCATTCTGTTTGTAGCTCATCCTCTTCGTAAAACTCTGCTAATCTAATACTACCACCAGCCTTTAGCTAACCTCATTTTGCTCAGCCCTTGACCTGTGCATAAGATCCACATCCGCTCTGCCTGCCGAGTTTTGTAAAAGCGATTAACGGTTCTGAAGAGAAACCAAAGTGAAGGAGATCGCTAGACTTCCAAATCGGTGGAATCTTCGAACAATCTCCAGGCCTCTGAAGAAGACGAAGCGGTCGAAACGTAAGGCCAGTAAATAAAGATTCCATCTTAAAAACCTCGTTGTGGCATACAGTACAAAAACAATTGCAGTACTTTCAACATCAAATGCCGAGGTTTCAACAAAGGACGACATGGACTGGAATTGTGGACTTTTAACACGTTGACGACATCGGGCGTTTTTGCTTTTTTGGGCGCGTGGGACTAGAGCGATTTTGCAGGCGCCGCCGCCTTACCTCAAATCCGTGGACTTTGAGTTTTAAAGACGCCAAACTTGGATGCGGCAAAAAGTTTACAACGATGATGTGCTAAAGTTATTAGAAGGTATAATTGTAAAAGTTCGGTCGAAATGACGTGCAGCGATGAAAAGGCAAGTTTCAGTTGTTTTCCCAGTGATGGACTTTAAAATTATTTTTGACAGGTTGTTCTACTAGAAAGACTTGTCTTGCTACACATATGAACCCGTACTTACTTTAGCTACTGTTTTTTTTACATTAATGTTCAAGAAAAGCTAAAGAAAACCAGGAATGAACCGAATCGAAGAAGTTGTAGATGTTGGGAAACCTTCGATAGAGCCAAGGATAATTCAACCATTTGGGAAACCACGACGTTTACGGTCGCTTTGTGACGTGATCTATGGAAGAAATGTAAAAATGCGGAAAAGAAGTAGCGCAATAGTGAAAAAATGAACTATTTGAGTGTGAAGCGCATGCGCTGCACACGGTCCCACACGGTGCTCAACGTGTTTAGAGCAGTATTACGTTTAGATAGCATCGACCATTAGAAAAAAAAGGAAAAAGGTAAAGTGCAGGTTTTCTCCACGAATTTACCCTGCGGATCTGTAACGCCTTCCTCGAAGATCCATCAATCAGTGGCATGTTTCAGAATGATGACCAAGTTATCAGCTCTCAAACAACATCTTGATTGAACACCTAAGTTCCCCAATAAATCATCCAACCGATGTCATCAACCAGTGAAACTGGCAAGAAAACTAGTACAACTCAGAGCGCAATCATACGTGCAAACTAATCTGAAGTTATGAAGGCAACTAGATAGCAGAAGTCGTTCGACTGGAATCTGGACAAGAATCTTAGGAAACAAAACCATTTCGGCGTCCTGGAACCTAATCAAGCTCTGTTCCTCTGAAAACAATTTTTAGGAATGTCGTTCATGCTTCCACTGTAATAAGCTGATGCAATTATTGCTAGAACAGAAGGGTTTCTCTTAGGTTGTTTTGATACTAAAACGGGAAGTCCAAATCTTAGAACTATTTTTGTGTACTTGACAGGAGACTCGTTGTTCGCCAGCTCGTCTGAGTCAGCGGACGATTCGCAGCGCGTACTGTAGTGTTTCGCGTCAAGTTGAATAGTATGTACACATGATACGTCCAACATCGCACATCATGTGCTGCAACTCGTCCACTGACACTGCCTTTTTGCCGCGCAGCGGGCCTGCTGTCGGGGAACCCGCTATTTTCAAATCAAACCAGAGGGCTCAAAAAAGTAGAAAAGTAGAAATCGTTTGCTGTAAGGAGTGGGCTAGTTCATGTGCCTTGTAAGTAAATACGGGAGCCTGAGTACCTTAGAGGTCCGCACCTTCCGAGGTTTGAGTTGTCGATCCGAGCACTTGGGAGTCGTTCCTTTAGGTAAGTTTCCCTTCTTCCGACACTTGACCTTACCGTGAATTTCCCCTTCAATGTAAATGGCCTATGCTCCACCGACAGACCAAATGAGCGATAGGCGTCTTTTCGTTCTGGGTTCAACAGTTGCACATGCGAAATGTGGTTAAAGCAGGTGCGTTTGATTGGCGATGATCAGTTGATCTCTGAGATGAGCCACGCATAGTAGTATAAGTTTCCATTGCTTCCGCGTGATAGATTAAGTACGAAACTTTGGCATGGTAAGCGACTGTAGCATTGGAGTTTCCCATTCTCCCAGCCAAGTTTGAAATCATTGCCGCAAAACCCGCTTCAAAAGAAGGGGATTTGGTATCGGGTGGCCTTGGAAGCTTTCGATCAGGGATCTATTGCGAGGCCGTTTTAAAGGCATGCCTCGCGGGTAAAACTGATATATAATATAACCGCTTCGTTGTAATGGCTGAGTTGACGAATAATGGAACACAGCAGAACACTAAAGCCAAGACCTTGACCTTGCGTCAGGTCGGATGTGGTGCTATGGCGAGAAAGAGCGAACAAAGAAGACTACGCGAGAGCTCGTCGTTTGAGAGAGCACGCTGCTCTCTATAAATCCCGGGGGGGGGGGTGCGAAGGGTTGCCACACAGAGGGTGATGGTTGCACGCCCGTTAGGATTAGCGCCCTAATCGCCAAATTTGTGCGACGAAGCTGGCATGATACGGGTACGGACCTCGCGATTCTCTTCATGGGGACATCCCTGCAAGTCGGGCTGGTCCGGGTGCGACGCTTCGTTTCATTACGCCGCCTCTGCCTTTCTGCACCAATTGCAGTTTTGATAAAATGCTCCATTCAAGAATGTTGCAATGAAATCGTGTGATTCTGTTGAAAAGTTAGTAAAAAATGATTTCTCGAGGTTCGTGCAGATCAACTCAATCTCTGCTCATTCAAATTTTCAGTGATTATTGCCGTTTCAAGCGAGGTTTAACCTTTGTAAAGGCACGTCGCTGCTTGTAAAGGTGGGATGCAGTAAGGAAATCCGATCTACGTAATTGCTCGGAAATAAGGTTATCTTCATGTTCAACAGCATGAAAGCAATTATGAATTGTAGTCTACCTTGACTTCTGAAATTGAAGAGATCCTTACTACAAAGTTTCACTGCAGTATAAGGGATGGATGTGAGTCAAGCTTTCACTGCGTCATCTGGTTAACAATCATTTTGGGCTGCAAGTGCATGAGATTCCTAGGAGGTAGGGGTTTGTCTTTATTGGGACGTGTCGCCTGAAAGTAGTGATGCACTTTGATCATCATTCCTCAAGTCCCTCATTGATTTCTGCCCATGAAGTGAGTAGTTTTCAATACCTCCGTAGAAGGAGCTCACATTCTATGATATGAACCATGAGCTGAGCCATTTACGCGACGTATCAAAGTTATTGGAGGAAGCACAACTAAGTTTTCAGTCTAGGGGAGGTTCGTCTGCGAAATAACATCACTGGACAAGATCTTACTTACACCGCTCCTGGATGATCATTCTGGCAAAACTGGCGGTTTACCGCCGTGCGCTGTCGAGCTGAAACGCCGCGCGCCGTTCTTTTAGATCCTTTTGTCTGCTGGCAAACAGCCTTGTCACCTGACCAAATTTTGATTTTCAGAAAAGTTTACTGCAAAAATACCCTTAATTTCTCCCTATCAGGTTGACGTGGGTCTAGAGCAAATTAGTCAGTGAGAGCAGAGATGTTGTTCTGAACAGAAAAAACCATTTTGGGCGGCCCTTCAGCAGCTCCTCTTTTCGTGTGCCTATTATATTTCTACTCACTTCACCTGCCACTACTCCTCGATTGTATTAGGTTGTCTCATAAATAGTGTCGCTTTTTTTCAAACGAAAAATTTTTCTTTTAAAAGCTTTTACATCAATGTCATATACCATTCGAAAGAGAATTGTCTGCTCTACAAGATGTGTTCTTCTTCCATCTATGTTCCATGGTTTTCAAATTTGAGGCCTGCGAAATGGGAGGTCCCGCCGACAAAAATTGACCAAACCGACAACTAGCTCTAACTTTATGTTCCCTTGGGAGAAATCAATCAATGATGTACCCTCTACTTATGCATGACCTCTTCTAAACATTACACTATTAGGTTTCCCAACAAGTCGCGTCATTCCATTTCCAGACCTGGTTTTTCAACCAGAACTCGACGGTCGAGCACCATTACCTGAGATCTAGGTCGAAAATTTTTTATAGCCGAGACATTGAAAAACTAGTAGAATTTGAAGAACAAGTCATGACTAAGTTAGGAATGTACGCCTGGTTGATTTTCTCATCTTCTCAGGGATAATTTTTTCAAAGAAATGCGGTCACTTTCGTGGATAAAACCTTATTCCTAAACACCTAAAATTCGAACTAATTCCAACAAACATAAAAACAAAACAAATGAGCGAATAGAGCAGAAGAAGTGCTCACAAAAGGAACACCTACTTGATATGAAACAATGGCGTTTACGAGGAACAATTTTAATTTTAAAATTGCTATGGCTTATCCGTCAGACAATTCGAAAAGAAATCACGGCAAAGCTTTTTAGGCAACTGAAGAGTGGTAATGTTCAGAAGAGGTCTTGTACCAAAGCAGTACAACATTCTCATTTTCGAGATGGTATATCGATTGACATAATGTAAAAGTTCGGGGATTCAAAAGAAAACTATTTGTTTGAAAAGCGACACTATTTATGAGACAACCTAATACTTAGAAGAACATGTCTAGACATTTGTTTTTATTTCTTTATTTGTCTTTCACCTTTCCCTACCTTTTTATATTTCTTTTTTCATCGTACTGCCGTCAGAATTCAATTGGATTGGCAGTGCTAACTAGTGACTTTTATGAAACTAGCATTAGGTTTTCTCTATTAGGTTGTACGGTCATAAGTTCATAGCCTTGGCTCAAGAAGTTCAAGGCTTCAGTCCCTTCTACGAATTATCTTCGTTCAATCTCGCGTACTCTTTGATAATTGTTCGAACAGTGTTTCCGAGCGAAAGTCAGGGAATCATTTCAGGACTTTAATTGAGAATCTCAGAGACAGTATTTGACGTCACGTGCTCGAGTGATATTGAAGCCGTTGGGAATTCATGTCCCGGTGGACACTCCAAGTATGCTTTAGGTGGATGTCCGATTTTGCGAGCAGTCGCTAGCGAGTCGCGCGATTCACTGGCGACAGTTCGTAAATGTCGACACTCCAGGGATGCTCTAGGTAGGTGTCAGACTTTGCGACCAGTCGTTAGGAAGTCGTGCGATCAAGCTTACCACCGCGGATCGGTCCGTGAAGACTTACACTGTTTATGCATAATGTAATTTAATTGCGATTTAATCTCTTCCGAATATCAGTCGGTAACCATAACGGACGGCCACTGTATTGGTTTATGTAGGCTTATGCGCACAGTAGGGTTAAGATGGGGCTAAAGTAGGTATCCTTGTCTCATCATCCAAAAGAAGAGATTTCCGTTGACGACAAGTTTCATGAATCACCGTCCTTTTCCTGCTCTGGATAACCCCTGGAGTGTTAAAGATGGATGAAGCTGTAGGTAGATTATCGAAAACAATGCGAAAACAGGAGGCGCGCGAACGCCACACACCGGTGGCAAGGAAGTGGCGATATTTAGGGGAAGGGGTCTCGGGACGTATGAACCATGGGTAAGCCACCCATCAAATAGTAAAATTAAGACAAAATGTATGTAAAATTTATTGTAGGTTTGTCAAAAATCCAGCCGTCCAGGTCCTGGGAAGATATGTTATTCCACATTGCTGAGAGTATATATGGGTATATTAAGATTGCTAGAAACATTCCAAAAACAAAAGAAATAGTCGTGCGCCACCATGTGGCGCACGCCGTCCGTTATGGGTTAACGAACAAGTGCAACACTACGCCGCAATTATTGCAAGGGAATTTTGCGCAAAACAATGCAAAAAATCATTTACGTCGTCTGCTTTTTTTTGAGCATACAATAATTTTTTTTGATTCAATGATTTATTATCGGAATCGAAACAAAAATATTGATGAAAAGGAACGGAAACAAGTCTCCGATAAGCAATAGTTTCAAAGGGAGGGACAAGGGAAGAAGCGGAGGGAGTGGAAATCGGCTGGAAGGGCATTAATTATGTCGACATCTAGAATTTCAGGGAACCTCAGAGAAAATGGAAACCACATCAACTCATGTAATAATTCAAATAATAATGATAATAAATAATACCAATAAAAATAATAATACATGGACTGTAATATAATAATACTAATAAGAAGTGTAATAACATAATCCACTTTCTAAAAGATTTGCGAAAAAGCTTGTTGTAGCAGATGTTAAGTTATGTTATTGAATTCTGATAATTAAGAAATGCAGAACCTTATCATGAGTCAGATGCTCAAGTGTGTCTGCCTTGACTACTGTTTTAGCATGAATAAATGTCAAGCATTTATAACTAACCATATCACTAAAAATTCAAAAAAAAATTCAGTTGTTCGAACAGAACGCAAAACAAGCAGAATCTCGTGGGAAAGCGGCTACAGTCTGAACTGATACACTGGTGTGCAAAACTTAAAGATGAGACAGATTTCTGTGCTGCACTGCAACACCTCCTTCTATCTGTGATTAGGTCCCATAGAGTTATTTTAGTCGCCAGTAACACCTCATGGAAAAACTCGTTCTTGATTTCCACACCAGTGCACTTTTCTTCAAGGGGTTTAAGAAACTATTACCATTGCAGCTCTCCTGAAAAAGGGTAAGGAAGCCGAGAGACAGAAGAAATCATTCGCTATCAAGATCATTAAATCAAATGTTTATCGATGGAGAAAATACATCACCTTTATGTATGTGAATGTAGACCACTAATATTCTATATAAGACGATAGCTCTTCCTCCGACAACTCAAAGGAATCTTCCACGGACCATGGACCAGTGGGCGGGACCGGAAGTTTTTGTGACGAAATGCATGGTAGGTACGGATCCACGTGTCGAACGCACGAACGTGAACAGGATTCACTTCAAACCTTCCCATGAACGTGGATCCGTACCTACCATGCATTTCGTCGCAAAACCACTTCCGGTCCCGCCCACTGGTCCATGGTCCGTGGAAGATTCCTTTAAAAGGTTAATATATGGTTAATATGTAACAGCAGCTGAGACCTTGGCCCCCAAAGAAGTGAAAATGAATGGAAAAAGCGGAAAACAGTCTGTAGGCTGATCATTTTCCGGATACTGCTGGTAAGACCTTAGTTAGACTGAGGAATATTATGAGCCGAGACGAGAGCATATACAAGCAAGCCGAGACAACATAACGGACCAGCGAGACGTTGATATCGCAACGATTGGCGCGTGCTGATGAATGGGGAATACACTGATACAAGTCCCAAATCCCTGTCGCCTTTGACGCGGGTTTCGAATCGCGAAAGTGAACCTTACGCTCGTTAACCTAAGCAGCTCCACTCGCGGGTGAGATTGGGGGGGTTACCGGATGAAATATCGGCTAGGTGTCCTACGAAGCGATATACTAGTAACTCATAAGGTTTCCCCTCATCAAAAGATACTTTTCATCATTGGGCTCTACCCACAAAAACAGTGCATTACTTCTGATAGCATAACAGCTAAATATTATACATTTATGAGAAATTGCCCGTAGCTCTTTCCTATTTGAGAATACTGCAAATCTATTCAAGAATTTGCGCTAGAGAATGCATGAAATTCGCAATTCGTCCTCAGGGCAGTATTCGGCTTCACAGTTTTGAAAATTACGTGAGGCAAATGTATTTTTATGATGCGATGATTACTGCACTCCATCAATAACAAATTGTGCACTCAACTACATAGGCACTTAATCTTCACAAGTTCGAGATTTTCGTAGATTTTTTCGACAGAATATGCACAACTGAAGATATTGCAGAGCTCAGCAGAAGTGTTCAGAAGGTGCATTGTGTAGTGTCCGTACGAGGCGAGGTTCGAGTAAAAGCCAATAAGACGCACATCACGATACGACTAATCACACTGCATCTTCGCTACTTTCTGCATCAAATTTCAAGAAAAAAGGAGTGTTGAATGAATAGTAGATTTTACGCTGTCCTCCACATTTCACTCCTTCACGATAAACACTTACTCCATATAGGCAAAAATTACGCTGACAAGGTAAAGTGATCATGAAATGCCAACGCGGCTAGAAATACACACTGAACACACTACTTCATCAACAGTACACGCACTAGGCCGATGTCATAGGTTGTGAATCGAGCGATTCGCTTGCGAATGGCTGGATCCGAGCATTGCGCCAGCGAATCGACCGATGTTCCAGCGACTCGACACTGTTTGAAAGTGCGGGACCCAACGTTTAAAGGGAAGCCCCGCCTTTCAAACAGTGTGGTCCTTTGAAGTGACTTCCTTTAAACGTTGGGTCCCGCCACTTTCAAACAGTGTCGAGTCGCTGGTACATAGTTCGACTCGCTGGTGCAATCGTTCGATTCGCTGGCGCAACGCTCGGATCCAGCGATTCGCTAGCGAATCGCTCGATTCGCAAACTATGACATCGGCCCACAGTTGAGCGCGTCAGAGTAGACGGAACAGCCACTCACATTCCCAATCTCGGTTCTTCTTCCGGCTTATTTCCTACGCTGGTGATACGAGCTTGTTCCAGGCTTTTCTTCAACTCACCGATGTTCCAATGATGCTTAGAGCAAGCCATCATCTTCAGCATTATCGACGGAGAGTATTTCTTTTAAAATATGAGATATGAGAGAAAAATATGAGAGAAAATATGAGAGAAAAATTTGTCATTCTTCAATCTCATGAATTCTGGTAAGTTCTACTACAGCAATATTGCAATTTCGCTTTGTGAAGGTTCTAACTTATTGTCCAGTGGTTTCGCTCAAATGGTCCCATTTCTGGTTACGGCGGACAAGGAATCCGCCGTGGATTCAGAACGCTCTGTCACTCCAATTCGCATTCACATTCGTGCAAGAAGCGGCAGAAAGGAAGGCGCTTCCGTTCCCAAATTTTCGCTTTTATGCCCAAAATGCTTGTCATCTTACATGAACACTGCTGAAATTTTAACAGTTTCGGAAACCTAGTGTTTGATTAGTTGAAGAAAGAATTGTGGAGAAGTTTTTTTTCGGCAGTTTATAGTATCGAATCAAATCAAAGGATCTTAAGAGGCTTATAGTTCAACAGAATAACTAACTGCAAAGCAGCAGTTGTGGTGTGTTGTTGGGAAGTCGTCTAATCTGTTGAATTAGGAGCGTTCGTAATTCGGAATTTACGTCATTAATTTGAATTTTCAATAGGATAATTTTTCCAGTTTCGCTCTCTTCAATTCCACAGAGATACACTGGATAATTGAAGAATATCTAGTTCCTTAAGAGTATGTAAAGTCGAGCAAGATCTGTGGAAGATGTCAGGAGTTTCAGCAAAGTAACCAAAACCACATATGTTCCCCCTTCTATTGTATCTACACAATCTAACTATAAGGGTATTCCGACGAACAGCCCAAATGCACCCCCATCTAGACACCATACAGCAAGACAAAAACGTACAGCTGACCGTCGAGAAAACCTCGACAGTGGCCCACCTCGAGCCACTTGCACTTAATCTTTTCTCCTAGATGCTTAGTAGATCTCGAGCATATCTTTTTGGAAACTTTGACTTTGCTCCCGTACGATCGTGTAGAAATTTTGCCTGTAGAAATTTTTGACTGGGTTTCCCTAGTGTGCGCGACATGCCGTAGCAGTCAAGTGTGTTTACCTAGACAGTTTTTAGTCCGTTACTTTCAAGATAAAGACTTGAAGATTAGACCCGGAATTTTTCTGTTCCAAGTACAGTTTGGCTAGTTAACCCAATGGAAGAATTAATCGTATAACATTTGCTACGACGTGTCAGTGTAAGAATCGACAATTATAATGCATTCAGTGGGGTTTATATAGAGAACTGAGGGCGCTCCTCAAATACCGTATCTACTGGTCCGTAGGGGTCCGGGCGGTACTCAAGCTTCGGGGATGGACCAACGGCAGTAGATGGGTACCGTATATACCTGATTGCACACTTGTGATACCGCCAAATAATGCCAGTGATATCATCTACAGAATTACTTATCTTACGTATGTCCTAAGATAAACAAGTTGAACAACCATCCTATCATTGATTTGTTCGAGTTAAAGATAAAAGGATAAAGCATTTGCCGTTGATCAATCCCTTTTTGGGATGCGGCACGCATTCTACTTCCATTTGTACATTCGTAGTGGCGTTTGAATGCGATGTGGCCTATACAATGACTTGCGGGGCCAGCCGATGTACAAGTCAGTGTTTTTATCCTCCCAGACAAGTCTGGTACCAATTAACCGACCCCGGAGGGATGGAAGGCCCGGGCGACTCACGACCCAGGATTTGATCCCCGGACCGCTCGCGTGGTAAGCGTGCCACTTGCCACTACACCACTTCCGCCCTTCAGTTATATTAGGAGCATATAGTGTGTATCCACAACAAAATACTTCGAATCCCAAAGGGTCAAACGATTCGAACCACAAGGACATTATATCTCTGTTTTAAGCGAATTCGAAAGACGAAAAATAATACACGAAATATTATTTCGAAGAC
>MU869766.1:2571-13622 GCA_036418205.1 Ostertagia ostertagi | reverse complement strand
CGCTTACGGTTTCATTTCCACACCATTTCCATGAGTTGCATAATGTACAATTAATCCTTTAGATAGGATTATAGAAACGTCGGGAAAAGTTAATATTATCTTACTGAGAAGCGAAATTAGTGGTCTTATGACATGGGAGGAATCGCGAGGAAGCTGGAATTAGTGAAACTGCGTGGGGCATCGTAATGGAAATTAGTACACTTGAATTATGAAGAACTATGGGGAAGCCATACAAACAGTCTGAATCGGAGAATGTCTGATATTTTTCAGGTTCTGGAAAAATCATATACCAAGCGATGTCTTACCGTATTTGAGAAAACGTCATTGCGATGGAAAGAATGAGATCAGCAAGAGCGGCATTGGCGAGGAATACCCGATAGACCCGAAGCGTTTCGGGTGCGTGGAAGAATATCAGGTAGAGAAGATAGGACGTTGACTACGATTCCGACAAATCCAGTACACCAAAAAATCGACGAAAACAAGTAGTCGTAAGTGGACCACATCTATAAATGAAGAAATGAGATATATCGCTGGCGGAAGGAGCATGACGGCAATGTCAAGTGAGAGCGGTGAAGTTGATAAGAATACAAAGTTGAACGGCTTACTACAAACTATAATGAGGAGCTTAAAGGTTGGGAGGGAATTTCTGACTAACCCCAAAGTCCTGTTTCGAAATATTTTTCCTTATTCTTTATTTACTCAGAGATCTTAAACGTGTTGAGCATCAAACTACCACCTGGTGTAGAGGATCTTTCAATGAGTATCGAAAAAAAAGTAAGTTTCAAAATTGGGCTGTGTTAAAAAACTCCTTCCAGCCTTTATTGTAGTTATGTCTATGAAAGAAGCTATCTATTCGTTCACAAAAATTCTGGGTTGTGAACAAAACTTTCCCCAGGCTGGACTCGACCTGCACCTCTTACTTATCGGGCAAGTGCGCTACATTTACGCTACCGATCCACCACTTCATCAAACTCAGCATGCCTGATGACTTTCCTAAAGCGAACTGCGGCCAAAAACAGCAGATAAAAATCAAAAACAACTTTCCATTGGATAACTCGAATTTTACTCGTAATTCCAGCAGAGCATGTTCTCGGCTTCAGACCTTTCCATTTCGTTATCCGAATCTTCCCATCGGTACTCGTTACGGGATTTCTACAGGGGTGGAATTAAGCAAATCTCTCAAATCTAGCTCGAACGATCTCAACACGTTATATTTTGTACCGCTGACTGCAGATCTACTACACACCCATGATATCAGAGTGCATCAACTCCACGGAGCACGCGGACTTAAGGCTTGCAAAGCCTCTCCCTTCTTTTTATTTGCTCATAGGTTTTATAGCCATCGTAAGTTTACACACCAGACGTCATACAAGAATCTTAATCTATCTATTTCCTACCGCCTCCTTGGAGGGCATGTTGACTCTCGCAATTCAATCTAGGCAAAGCTCCTGAACATTTAAAGGGTTGAGACATAGTGTTTTGCGTGGTGAGCAGGCACATGACGCTCACTTGATTCTGGGGGGCTAATTCTTCGCCTTCAACGAATCCACGAGTCAGTTCTGAGTGCATGGCCGCACCACACAAATGAACAACGTCGTAACACTAGGCGTATTTTTGGAGTTGGAAGGATTAGCTAATGAGACACGCCCAAAAGACACAAAAACGAAGAGCGGAAATTTGGAAGGATTGCGATTGGAGAAGTTTATGGTCAAATGGCTTCGAATAATTCATTAATAGTATTGCCATTACGTTAAGATCGTTGATGAGTATTAGCAGTTGTTCCATGCAACAAAGGACATCTAGAATAAATATGCAGTCAACATTCACTATGTGAGGTCGTGCTCCCAGGGCATTGTAGCTTTCAGCACCTTACATGGTTAATATTGCATAGTGTGAACAGAGAATAAGAAGCATTGTCAAGTGATCGTAATAGACCACTGCTTCTCAAATTTGCCTTTATTGAGCGCACCAGAATTATGCGTTCCTGTCTGGACTTTCCATGCATATGTAATGTTTCGTCCAGAACGCCGCTTACATATGATATCAGGAAGAGAGCATTGCTCGGACATCTCCTCACTCCTTTTGATGGCTTCAGCTGTTTAGTGTCCTGTTTATTTATTTCTTCATTTATATGTCCTTGTAGACGCGCCAGTGAATCCATTATGCGAAATCAATGCAATTATTAAAAGGAGGAAGGAAAGAAGGGCTGGTCCAGGGAACCAGTAGCACCCATACGACTGAAAAGACGACCCTGAATTAAGGTGTCCGACATAAAAACTTCATAAGAGAATTGATCTTCAAGGGCCGTGAGAGCCTAGGCCTAACCAAGGTCGATGGTAGTTTATCGGGGAACCTATATCAATCGACCATGTGCCCTTTAGCACCATGATGGAGTCATAGGCACTTGCCGGGGCTTCGAAATACGGGTATACCGATAACCCTCGACCTGTTAGAAATTAGAAGAAGAAATCATCAAGTAACAAAGTGTTAACTTAACCCTTATGTTAGTCCGGTCGTTTGGCTACGAACATTGAGTCAATGTGAGATTCAGGAGTTGCTCTTATAGAGCAACTAAGCTTGTTAGCGCCACAACGCGTAGCCTTTCTCGCTTATGAGTTATAGTCATTAAAAAGAGCTATGAGTTGACTGCTTACCGCGTAAATGAGTTCCAAGTGAATACTACTAGTAGGCGGAGCTACATGGAAGAGCATCATTTTGCTCGGTAATTTGAATTGTGCTGCAGGTTCCAGGAAATACTTAAAATGACAAAGATCATTGCTTAATCTATGGAACACGAGTGGAACTTTTCAAAGAGCACTCTCAGACTTATAGGCCTGCACTCCAAATTGTAAGAGTTTGCTTAGGTTCACTATTTTATTGAGAGTCGTAGCAAATAAATGCAGTTTGCCTATACTACAGATTGCCAAGTTGAGAAGAGATTACAAAAATATTACCCCCCCCCAAAACAAATTTATATTAATAATATTCCCAACCAGCCCCACGGTCATAGAAGGCTTGGTTAATTTGTGGTAGATTCGATCCATGATTTACCCTCGGTCGGTGTATGTAAGTGGAGCCATCCGTCGCCGCCCCATCTGCGCCCATTTTGATGTACACTGCAATTTTGAACAAAACGCATGAATTCATGAAAAAAGCTATATCATTCAAGGGCAATATTGGCCATTATTCACCTTTATGACAGCAAAAAATAAGCTTACCAAGTCTTAAACTCTCTGGTCATCACACACCTTCCTTCATTTTTCTTCCATGGTCCTCAGTAAACACCAAACTTCACGCTAGCGGTCGACGGAAAAACACTATATGAGTCTGCAGATTTACCTTTTTTGTGTGGTGCTCGCAGTCAAGTTATGATTTACTAGCTAATTTCTCAGAAGTATTTGGAAAGCCTCCTATTTTCCATGCTTCAATACTCTGCTGTTAATCTAATAAGGACTTACCAGGGAGGCCTTGCACTTCGTGCTACGGTTTGCTTTCTGGAAACGGTTTTCTGCATGATGTAGGGGCATACTGTTTAGCCTCTTTCTGGACGGCTCTTTGAACACCAAAAAGCGTTTTACCCGCCACAGCTTTTTGTCATCACATTTTGGCTAAGACCTACTCATATGGCATTGAAGTTCCTTAATGGTAAAAAGGATAAAGCATTTGCCGTTGATCAATCCCTTTTTGGGATGCGGCACGCATTCTACTTCCATTTGTACATTCGTAGTGGCGTTTGAATGCGATGTGGCCTATACAATGACTTGCGGGGGGGGGCCAGCCGATGTACAAGTCAGTGTTTTTATCCTCCCAGACAAGTCTGGTACCAATTAACCGACCCCGGAGGGATGGAAGGCTTGGTTGGCCCGGGCGACTCACGACCCAGGATTTGATCCCCGGACCGCTCGCGTGGTAAGCGTGCCACTTGCCACTACACCACTTCCGCCCTCCTTATGGTAGTATAGCAATCTTTACTATCCGTAGTCACTATTTTGTGACATCAGGCAAGCGTCGGTCGAAAATGCAAAAGTTCGTCATCACGGAGGATCGAGCTGTGAACAAATCTTCCATCCACTCTTTGTCGTTCAGAGGGCCGCTCAGGAAAATGGGAATATAGTTCCATGTCCCGTGCGCGTGCTCCTCTATAAAGCAAAAACCGTTTTGAGAAAGCTGGGCACATGCACTTTCTGGGTAGCACACGTCCATGAGTTGCAAAATTCTGTTCAGACCGCTACAAATAAAAAGCGGTAAAGGAGGAACATCGGCTTTGACCATTCTTGGGATCGCTGTTTATTCTACTTCCATTCAGAGTCGCAGAGACATTCTGAATCTGGTTTATTTCAATGTGTTGCGGGGCCAGCAGTTGCACAAGTCCAGTATCCTTATCCTACCAACAAAAGCTGGTACCATTTAAAGCAGACCTGAAAGAATGGACCGTGCTGTTCTGGACGGTGCACGAATCCAGGGCTTGCACTCTGCCCGTGCCTAATGTTAAAGGAATCTTGCGCGGAAAAATCATGATTCTATTTCAGCCATAAATCACTGGCTTGAGACTCATTATCCACGATAATAGTGAAAAGAACTGAAGTATTGCTTTCGTTTTGATTAGAAATTCGAAAACTCGAAAAGGCTGCTACGCGTTCGAATTGCCCACGGACGTCTTTCACGAATGCTGGCGACGGGGATGCTCAAACTTGGTTCTTGGAGTGCATTCACTAGAAGCTCTTTCTGGCCTTCTGCTTCGTTGCATTCACATCTTACACTTCTACTCCATCCTATTCCATCGATCGATTTGTCTCCACTCTCCGAAATCGCGCGCTTTAACCCGATTCTCTCATTGCGTCGCCTGGTACGTAGCCGGCCAAACGCCGTCTTCTTTCCATGCCTCGCCTGGCTCTGCCTCCTGGTCCTTCGATGGTCCATAACGTGTAGTTTTTGTACGTTTGTTTCTCTTCAGAAACCGAATCTTCATGCGTGAAACTTTGTGTGCTATTTCCAGTGATCACAACTGACATATTCATGTTAGGAAAGAGTGCAAGAATTTTCCGCGCAAGATTCCTTTAAGTGCGACGCCACTGGACAAGTTTCGCCTCCACAGTACAAAAAAGTTTGTTCAAGAAATATTATTCGTTACTCTCATAATAAGACGCACTAGAAAAGTAGCGCCAACTCTCCGAATCATGCGGATTTTTTGGCCTCAAGTCCTGAATTTTAGAACTACAATCATTTTGGCTAACAGCATATTACTGGAAGAGCCTTGTTGTGCTTCTGAGAGTTTAATTACCTTTATAAAAACAAGTACTGGAGAAAGTGGCAGTAATCGCCCACACGATCAGAAGAACTTGAGTTATTAGATGAAATCACACAATATTTTGGCAGGCAGAAAAATACCACAATAAATAGCTATTACTCTGTTCTAAATATGAGGGCGTTATTTTCAGGTGTTTTCTTGTTGATTGAGTGGGTTATGCTCTAGTAAATGATGTGATGCTTTAGAAGCATCATCTGCCAACTGCATGGTCATTGTGCTGCACATTTGCAAAATGCTTCCGATCAGAAAACTACGAATGTCAGCAGGTTCTTTTTATGATTAAGTATCATTGAACGCATCTTTCAAATGAAGCAAAACAGTGTTTGGCCAACAGAATACCCATTTTGGGGGAGCACGGGGACTGCTTGCTTGTGGTCCAGCTGCTGATGGTGAACTCACAAACTAGGTCACAGCATGCCACATTCCCTGGACTGGTGTCAAAACCCCTGCTTTTTGCGGGTTAGAAGTCTCCTTGCGCTTTTTGGGGTATCGAGCAGGAGGCTCGTCGCCAGGCGAGAAGGCAGAGCTGCAATCGGATCTATAGTACGTCCCCATCATACAGCACGCGCGCCAACCCATCTGCGTCCCTACCTTCTCGCCGCGCGACGAGCCTAATGTCGGATACCATGCTTTCTGGAATTCTCGAGTTCTGCTCCCGTCAGCTAGCCTACTCTAGACCACTATCGATCAAAAGGTCTCACGAACGGTATCAAACAACAACAGGAGAGCTCACCGTGACAAAGTGAGCATAATGCGCGAGAAAACAGCGAGATCGATGTGCTGCATCAGTGTACGGAAACCTAACAATTATTTTGTCAATGCGAAACCACATTTTGAATATGTAACAGCGTAAAAATCTGTTCCTCAAACTGAATCTTCCTCTGTTCGATGAAGCGAATTTTTTGAAGAGAAAATCGTGTGAGAGCAGAAAAGCGAAATCGCCGTCAGACTAGTTCCCACATTCGCAAGATTCCTATCTTGTTAGGAAAAAATAAATTTCCCCCTGTTGTGTCCACTGAAGACCAACTGCAAAAGCATGCCAACGCAATGATTTCAGTTCTATGGGAACGGTTGCGTTCCACCACGCTTTAAAGTGATAAAAATGGTGGATAGTTCTTGACTGACCTGCATTCTGTTTGTAGCTCACCTTCGCGAAACTCTGCTAAGCTAATACCACCACCAGCCTTTAGTTAACCTCATTTTGCTCAGCCCTTGACCTGTGCATAAGATCCACATCCGCTCTGCCTGACGAGTTTGTAAAGCGATACGGTTCTGAATAGAACCAAGTGAAAGGAACGCGAGACTGTCTTTCCACTGCAATGGACCTTTTCTTCTCAAGACTACATGTTTGGAGTCTTCCTCCTTAGGATTCATTTTCAAATCATCGCCATCTAACCCTTTGTAGGTTGTACCAGGGGGAATGCAATAAAAGAGTTTTCCTTTCGCCACAGTCAAAAGGGAAACGGCAGTCACCTTAGCAAACGCTCAACCGATGCTTTTGACAGAAGTAGAGAAGTGTATTTCAAATTATAGAACCCCTTCATAACAGCCGTCTACGCAGGCGACATCGGAAGACTATACTACTCAAATATCTTTGCTCGGTCAGGACTCACGTGGGCAAGACACTTCTTCCCACTGCTTACAGTATGTTAAGCTTAGCAAAATTGCTTGTTGTTAAGTCAAACTGTCCACTATGAAACGAGAAGCTTCCCAGTATGTCAATCATAACTAGGATTATAGTAGTAGTCACGTGGATTTCCTTGTTACTAATATCTGTTTTATATTTATCTTCTTTTTTATCGCTTTTTAAGGTTTCTTTCGATATACACTACTAGTGTATCAAGTACTAAGAAGTTTTTGCGTTGGTTCTGATGTTTCTATCACATGTTCGATTCCGGGCCTGTAATAAATATGAAAATACAAAATAAGGGTCATATTCATCTCCATAAGGGACAATGGAGGAAAGGCTTGCTGCTAGCGATGGAAGCGAATTCAGAGAATATTTTATAGTTTAACGCTTATCAACGAAAAAATCAGGCTACGTGCGCTCTGTGCAAAATTTTCTTTGGAGCTACCCTTCCGCCTTGTGAAATGATATCACGTTCTCACGTGCGTTCAACGAATGATTCAGAAAACAAGGTGTGCTCTAGCGTCAAATGTGCCAATTTGAAGCTTGGCAGTTAATTTCGATCATTCCTCCACACTTTGGCCCCACTTGGTGAAGGGCGCTAATATTCCGAGCTGCTTTCGTTCACATATCGAATAGAACGTCGAAAAGGCTATTTTCGCAGTTCACATTCTCCGTGCAGTTCAAATATTCAAAGATTGGTTAAAGCATATCGTATGATGAAGGTGACGGTGTGCTTATAGAACGCGAAGCTCCCTTCCGCATGAATATCCCGCATTGCCTTAGGTTGTAAATTGGTGAAGTAAAAAAAAAACAAAAACAAAGGACAACTTATTGCGGTAAAAAAACTGGAATGTGACATATCGTTCATTTATCGGAGGCTTTTGACAGCATGAGAAGCAGGGAATGATCAACACGAGGAAGCCAAAGAAAGAGAGAGCAATCATAGTTCAAAAATATACTTGGAGGAATTTTGGAGAAAGAGTCAACTCATGCACAACACGTGGTGATGTACGAAGAGATTCTCCCGAATGCGTCAGAAGCACTTATCTTAGTGTCAGCATCAGTTGTGGTGGCAATTACTGGCGCTTGGTCGTACGGTCGTAATTAGGGTTTCTGGAGAGGGGTTGGAAAAGGAAGGGTCATAAAATTACTTTTTATTAAAATTACTTTTTTATGCATTAAACGTTCGCGGCAGAGCTTGACCCGTACTGATCGCACTGCTTTACTGCACCTCGTCCCTACCCCACCATCTTGTTCGATGCATTTTGGAGGTTTTCTCTTGAGTGTTGAAGACACAATTGTACTAATCCTTTTTGCCTCATTGACGTCAACTACACTTTATTGACATTATAGTAGTGATTCGGATAGCATGATTTTCTTTCAAAAAAACCAGTAAACGCAGAGGAAACTAGTAGCACCAGGCAGTCATACGTGCAAATTAATCTGAAGTTATGAAGCAACTAGAGAGCAGAAGTCGTTCGACTGGAATCTGGACAAGAATCTTAGGAAACAAAACCATTTCGGCGTCCTGGAACCTAAATCAAGCTCTGTTCCTCTGAAAACAATTTGAGAATGTCGCTCATGCTTCCACTGTAATAAACTGATGCAATTACTGCTAGAACAGAAGGGTTTCTCTTAGGTTGTTTTGATACTAAAACGGGAAGTCCAAATCTTAGAACTATTTTTGTGTACTTGACAGGAGACTCGTTGTTCGCCAGCTCGTCTGAGTCAGCGGACGATTCGCAGCGCGTACTGTAGTGTTTCGCGTCAAGTTGAATAGTATGTATGTCACATTATACGTCCAACATCGCACATCATGTGCTGCAACTCGTCCACTGACACTGTTTTGCCGCGCAGCGGGCCTGCTGTCGGGGACCCGCTATTTTCAAATCAACCAGAGGGCTCAAAAAAGTAGAAAAGTAGAAATCGTTTGCTGTAAGGAGTGGGCTAGTTCAGGTGCCTTGTAAGTAAATACGGGAGCCTGAGTACCTTAGAGGTCCGCACCTTCCGAGGTTTGAGTTGTCGATCCGAGCACTTGGGAGTCGTTCCACTAGGTAAGTTTCCCTTCCTTCGACACTTGACCTTACCGTGAATTCCCCCTTCAATGTAAATGGCCTATGCTCCACCGACAGACCAAATGAACGCTAGGCGTCTTTTCGTTCTGGGTTCAACAGTTGCACATGCGAAATGTGGTTAAAGCAGGTGCGTTTGATTGGCGATGATTCAGTTGATCTCTGAGATGAGCCACGCATAGTAGTTCCATTCGGATTCGTGATAGAATCTAAGTACGACTTGGCATATAAGCCGACTGTACATTGGAGTTTCCCATTCTCCCAGGCAAGTTTGAAATCAATTGCCCAACCTCAGAGGGATGGTATCGGTGGCCTTGAAGGCTTGCGATCAGGGATCTTATCTGCGAGCGTTTTAAGGCATGCTCCGGGGTAAAACTGATGTATAAAAGCGCTTCGTTGTAATGGCTGAGTTGACGAATAATGGAAATCAGCAGAATCACTAAAGCCAAGACCTTGACCTTGCGTCAGGTCGGATGTGGCGATGGCGAGACAGGGCGATCAAAGAAGACAAAACACGCGAGAGCACGTCGTTTGAGAGAGCACGCTGATCTCATCAAGGTGGGTGGGAAGCGTTGCAACGGGGTCGATGGTTGCAGGCCCGTAAGGATTAGCGCCCTAACCGCGCAATTTTGCGACGAAGCTGGCATGATACGGGTACGGACCTCGCGATTCTCTTCACGGGGACATCCCTGCAAGTCGGGCTGGTCCGGGTGCAACGCCTCGTTTCATTGTGCCGCCTCTGCCTTTCTGCACCAATTGCAGTTTTGATAAATGCTCCATTCAAGGATTTTGCAACAAAATCGTGTGATTCTGTTGAAAAGTTAGTAAAAAATGATTTCTCGAGGTTCGTGCAGATCAACTCAATCTCTGCTCATTCAAATTTCCAGTGATTATTGCCGTTTCAAGCGAGGTTTAACCTTTGTAAAGGCACGTCGCTGCTTGTAAAGGTGGGATGCAGTAAGGAAATCCGATCTACGTAATTGCTCGGAAATAAGGTTATCTTCATGTTCAACAGCATGAAAGCAATTATGAATTGTAGTCTACCTTGACTTCTGAAATTGAAGAGATCCTTACTACAAAGTTTCACTGCAGTATAAGGGATGGATGTGAGTCAAGCTTTCACTGCGTCATCTGGTTAACAATCATTTTGGGCTGCAAGTGCATGAGATTCCTAGGAGGTAGGGGTTTGTCTTTATTGGGACGTGTCGGCGCTGAAAGTAGTGAGCAGTTGATAGGATATTCCTCAAGTCCCTCATTGATTTCTGCCCATGAAGTGAGTAGTTTTCAATACCTCCGTAGAAGGAGCTCACATTCTATGATATGAACCATGAGCTGAGCCATTTACGCGACGTATCAAAGTTTTTGGAGGAAGCACAACTAAGTTTTCAGTCTAGGGGAGGTTCGTCTGCGAAATAACATCACTGGACAAGATCTTACTTACACCGCTCCTGGATGATCATTCTGGCAAAACTGGCGGTTTACCGCCGTGCGCTGTCGAGCTGAAACGCCGCGCGCCGTTCTTTTAGATCCTTTTGTCTGCTGGCAAACAGCCTTGTCACCTGACCAAATTTTGATTTTCAGAAAAGTTTACTGCAAAAATACCCTTAATTTCTCCCTATCAGGTTGACGTGGGTCTAGAGCAAATTAGTCAGTGAGAGCAGAGATGTTGTTCTGAACAGAAAAAACCATTTTGGGCGGCCCTTCAGCAGCTCCTCTTTTCGTGTGCCTATTATATTTCTACTCACTTCACCTGCCACTACTCCTCGATTGTATTAGGTTGTCTCATAAATAGTGTCGCTTTTTTTCAACCAAAAATTTTCATCTAAATGCTTTTACACGTCATATACCATTCGAAAGAGAATTGTCTGCTCTACAAGATGCTGTGTTCTTCTTCCACCTCTGTTCCAGGGTTTTCAAATTTTAGGCCTGCGAAATGGGAGGTCCAGCCGACAAAAATTGACCAAACCGACAACTAGCTCTAACTTTATCTTCCCTTGGGAGAAATCAATCAATGATGTACCCTCTACTTACCATGACCTCT
>MU869765.1:0-33212 GCA_036418205.1 Ostertagia ostertagi | reverse complement strand
TTGTTTGTACGTGCCTCTTTCCCCCAGCCGGCCTCCTTCACTGCTAATGGGAAAAAGGGTTTTGTTAACGGCCTTGTCGACGGTTTTTCTCAGTTTTTCCCCACCGTCGTTCTAATTCGCATCTCTATACTCAGTTTCAATCGCCATAATACCCCCTTACTGAGCCCGACTTTTGCCTTTAAAGGATTTCCACCACGTAGAACAACATTAGTCCTTCGATTTCACTAGCCTGCGCAAGAATAGATTCGGGATTTGACCGCGGGACGTTGGTGTGGCAGTGGTTTTGTCTCCACCTCGCACACTAAAACTATACTCTATGAAACTGGATGTGCGGAGGAAGAGGGGTCGTAAAGACGCGACCATTTCTTCGACACAATTCTCACCCTTCATCGCAGTATACTTCCTCGAAGAATACTAACATTGTGACCAGTCCTGCCTTCCACTCCTTCCTATGTTTGAGAGACCGTTATGCTAGGTTGAAAATTGTGCTGAGAGGATTGTATCCTACTGATCGATTTGAATAAACACATCTTATCCTCTAATTTTCTAGTCTCCCATGGCACTTGCCTAATTTTCAAAATCGTGTAGGACGATGCGGCTAATAATAAGGTGTGCTTTGAATTGAAGTTGGATTTTATGTGGAAAGATAGCTCATTGGAAGATAGACGTGGTCAATGAAACAGGGATGAAGAAGAAATCGTGCGAAATTGCCCAGAATCCGCGAAATGGATCCCCTTCTCTGCCCTCTGATTTCTGCATTGATATCGCATCGCTGTGCCCTCTTGAGCGCAACGTTCTCTCTGCTACTAATCACTCGCCACGTATAGACCTGCGGCGACTGGTTATATACTAGATGGTGAGCGCTACAGGCCTATTGCGCCAAAGGGAGGGCCATGTTAGATCGCCGAGGACATATCTTTCGATGCGAATGGCATGGTGATTCGCACCCTCAGAAGGTCTGCCTGTCGCTCCACGTCCCCTTCTTTGAGCTACCTTCTCATCTCGGAAATATACTTTACGACGAAGCTTCAGAGACCGGCCTCAGCTGTGGCTCTCGACCAGTTTCGAGAATTTCACAAATCCTCCGCAGTCCCCCCTGTAGTAGTCATGTGTTTGAATGTGTTTTTCCTGTTTTTTTTTCCTTAAAACCAGTAAGTGCTCATTTGCTGCGTCATGGCTCTGGCATTTTAGCCTTGCCATTTCTCGTGTGCACGGGAAAAGAGGAACTTGTGAATTGACCTTCCTAAAACGAGCGTAGCTCCATCCAAAATTGATTCTTTATGGAGCTTCGAGCAGATTTGGGATCTACATGACCTGCGCTTTTAGAGTTCTTCCATGTTTTCCTCAGAGGATCTGAATTCTCCTGCTATTAGTTGTCAAACTGAGAACATGCGCACTGTATGCTTTTAGCTTTTTTGGCTCTATCTTTCCTAACATGTAAGATGCGAGCTCGAGAGTTTGGTGAGGATGATGAGATAAACTCAGCTGCTTCGTCTTTAACGAACAGCTAAACTTTTCTGAACTTCACCTATCCGATACACTCTGCATCTGGATCTTTTTCGCACAAACGTGGGTTTTCTAGCTAATACAACATAACTCTACCTACCATTAATGGTCAATTGTTCGGGTCATATAAAGTGAAGTGTAGTCCGATGTTTGCGTCTTGCGACGTTGAACGTAAAGCTGGTTTCGATTTCTGCGAAACGATTCCCGAAAAAAGTTATGAAGAAATCTTCTCGTTATGGCGTCCTCTTCATTCCCTCGAATGGGACAATAAAAGACTGAGAGCAGCTGTGTCAGCGGTCCTGGCGGTGTAATGGATAGCTGTCTTACTTCATTCAGATGAGGAAAGTCATGTGTTCGATTTCTTGGCTAAAGTTTTGCTTTTTTCCTCAGTACTACTCGAACGAGCCCAGAAACTGCTTATACTATTTGTTTTTGTTATTGCTGCTTAGCTGCTGTGTTCGGCAGTGGCTCGCCTAGCAATATTTTACAAGAGAAGTGGGTTATGAGCAAAACTCTCCTCCCGGGTTTTTCGTTTAACGGGTGAATGCGCTAGTAAAGCTATGGTACCTGGGCAAGATAGGAGAGAGCGCACTCACTCAACCTGCGATGCGCCGATGGTTTGCTTCGTAAGAGCCGGCTTTTTTATTTTAAAAAGTTCATTCCAACCATCCCGTGCCAGCAATCTCTATGCCCCTTCCAAACGATGACAAAATATGTAGAAGACAAACCATTATGTATGAGGGCGCTCATGGTGCAACAAGATGAGGTTATTGAGAGATTTCCGAAAGGTTTGGAAAGCTGGAGGTTGTTTCTCACATGCTCCGAGAGGGAATCAGCTCCAAAGACCATCCGGCATTATCATCCTGTAGGTTTTCTATGGTTCCTTGACGGTCTTCCATGTTTATCGTTGATGGGAAGGGGATGCCGTGTGCTAAAAAATCTGCTAAAAAAAGAAAAATGGCAAAAGCCAACCTCAAACGATAAGTACATTCTGACAGTGAAAGCCTGACTTCCTCCAAGTTGAGAAGTTGCAGAACAGAGAGTCCAGAACTCAAAGTGGTGTTGCTTACATGTATTGTCTAGAAGAATTACAAAAAAAATCAGGAAAAGGAGCGCATTATTGAAAAAACTGGTTAGCAAGTTTTTGAGGCGCGCGCTCGTAAGAATGCCCCGTCCGGTTTGCTCTGACTCGCGTCATGCTGTTTTCAATGTGTTAAAATTGGAAATGATCATCTTACGCATAAATAGTGGGGAGACTTTGTAGAATTTTTGACTATAAACTGTATTTTTGTGGCTTTCCTTCGAATGCGCTGAAAAGAATTGCTGTAGTTGGCTATTCACAAACATGATCGACTCGGCGGAGTTTTTCTAGTTCGCATTTGCTTCGTCTTAAATTTTAAAGTGAAGAAGTTTCAGTAAATGCTACCTTGAAATTCGACATCGAACTGTTGAAGATAGATCGTAAGGAAGAGCTGTAAGGTGTTTATCTCAATGCAAATGCAATTTTAGTGATTGTAATGTAACCTTGTAATGTGGAGATCCTATAATTTATGACTTATTTATTGAATTCTTTCAAAGCGGTGTCACATCACTTCTTCTCTGCAGTTATTCATTCGCTAATCCAAAATCTTCTCCACAGTTCTGTGAGTTGAATGAGATATTGAAAAATGATATTGTTGAATGTTTTGCGCTATTATTTCCTGTTCTTTCTATCGTCTGTGCTTTACCTCCACTGAATGGAGATAAATCGATTCATACGCCTGGTGTTTGTCAGTGAGCTATACATGTGTTACATTAATTACAGCGGTACACCTTTTTTTCTGAGAGCTGTCAGTGGTGATGTCGGTGAGCGATGCTCCTTCGGATGCTGAGTTTTTACCAATTTGATTAAGTCGATCTGCTCAGGAATACAACTATGCTTTTAGCGCTTTCTGTCTGATAGCGTTGTCTAATATCACAAGTTGCCAATCGTCTGATCCGATGTTCACCTGCCGTCCCATTGATCTTCGACCAGTATCGTCTCTATTTGTCCCTGTCGCGTGCTAGAGTGATCCAGTGAATCCTAGCTATAATCCGATGTCATTCAGCTCGATTTGTTATCGCTAACGAAACTGAAGAATACGTTCTCCATTGCTAAGCTACATTGTCAGTCAGAGCTTTGCAGTCGAGTGAAAGGTTGTGTGTCATTATGCCCAACCCTACATTGCTGTAAGGGAAAGTCATCAGTCATCACTTCAGTCAGGGGTGGAAAGTGTTGAGCTTCATGCCCAATAGTCTACTCAGTATTATTTATTCGTATATACCTAGTTTGACGCAACTGTCGCAGCCTCCAGTTCAGACGAATAAAGCTTTCCTAGCGTGCTCTTCACCATTTTATAATCACTCCGTGCTGCTATATCAATGGTACGTAAGCTGTATTACAATGCCTACGGGTACACTTTGATAAAGGTTTTTACATGCACATCTGACCTATGCGGTATCAAAAATAAGGCCGCAGAGAAACAGAACGCGCTCTCGCTCTCTGGTTTCTGATCAAGTCACACTGCAATAGCAGTTCGTCGCGAAGATCCCTTCTTATTATAAAAAGGTATACATATTCCCAGAGCATAAAGTGTCGTAAATGTCTTTCATTACCCTTTCCTGCGATCTAGCTAAAATCGTGGCGACACTTCCACAATAATTCGGATACTACCATTAACTAGTCAATGGACCGTGAATATTGATTCTGGGGCCAGTCTCGCTATTTAGGTGATCCAAAGTCAAGAAATTATCGACCACCTGGTGGCAGGCTTCTACTCTATACAACGATTTAGTCTGAGGAATCTACTGAAACGACAATGGATGTTGGGAAAGGAATGGAGTAATGCTTAATTGGAATCCAGAGCTTTTTCGGGAATTCAAAAAAGAGGGTTCAGGATTTTGGAAACTTCCACAAAATCCGAAAAATGCGTGGTAATTCACAAGAATTTGAGTTTCTGTGGAGCGAAGGGTACATAGTTCCAGTTCATTTCATGGAAAGAACCGCCGGGTACAATACAATTTTACATTAATAATCCAACCGCCTCGCCAGCAGGCACTTGGCCATAGAGGTCGATTCGTACGAAAGTCTAACGATCCGAGTCGGACGTTCGAGATTGAGAGGATAAGGTTCAACTCCTACTTTGACAATCTTCGTCGCCTACGCACCAGCATCCAGCTACGAAGAGAAGAACACGAAGCATTTTATATGGAATTGCAGAAGTTCTACAGGGAAGATCATGCCTTCTTTAAGGTCGCCATCGGCAACTTCAACACTAAGATTGGCCCAAAGAACGGCTGAAGAACTTCAGATAGGTACTCACCGAGTGGACTGGGATGGACAGAGTGAAAGGCTGTCGGAGCTGATCATGTCGACCAACACCATCCATGGTAAGTCACAATTTCGAAAGCCCTCCCACCTTCGCTGGACTTGGTAGTCAACTGGTGAACAGTCCCTAACGAGATAGGCTACATCATCTTCAATCGAAGATTTTGCCTGACCGAGGTCGTTGTTGTTCCGCACTCCTATGCGGGATTGGACCGTCGTCTCCTCTGTTCCACTTTCGATGCGTGTTGAGAGAGCCTCAAAGTTTATAGATAGTCATCAACTGGGATCACTTGACTTCTCTTGTAAACTCATGGAAGGATTCCATTATGGAAAGCATCGACGAGGAGTACTATTGGACCGTTGAACATCTTCACGAGAGTGCCAGGAAGGCAGAATGTACAAAAGTCACCAAGGGGCATTTGTCTCCGGGAACTCTCGAACTGATACGCCAACGTGGAGCCGCACGAACTGCAGGCCAGCACCCGTCCGAGCTTGCGAAGCTATGCAGAGAGGCGATAAAAGAAGATCTCAAGGAGCGAAGATCAGCATTCCAACGCACTCGAAAGGTGCATGCTTGGCAACAATCCTGTACATGCAATTCACAGGAGAAACCGATGTTCCGAAACTACACCAATACTTGCGCGCGCTCCCGATCCTAGTCAAGGAATCGAAGATGAGGTGTTCCGGATAGGTCATTCGATTTTGTGATGACCGTTGGACCAGAGCGGTTACTCACTGGACCTCTCGGGACGTCAAACGAACAACTGGACGACTACTAGCTCGGCTCGCTTTTCCGCGGAAGCTCTGAACGAAATTAATGAAGCAATGCGTGTCTCTCGAGCGAGGAGGGCCCATTGTACCACTCTAGCACGCGACATGGACGAATGGAGAAATTGCTGGCGCCCGACTGACCAAATTGCGGGCGGAAATGAAGTGCGGAGAAGTAGCACTACGTATCGCGTGAGCGATTCGTCAATGAAATCCCGAATCGTACGCCGTTCAGGGAACCCAAGCCTTTCATCCCTCTACAATCGTTTATTCTGAGTAAACTTGTCCAGGAGGGCCTAAACACTGGCTTTTAGATCGATTAGCCCCATAAATCATCGCATAGGCCAAAACGCATTCACTACGCATACCACTATGGTTCTGAATGGAAATAGAACGCGTGGCGCATCCAGAAAAGGGATTGATAGACGCCAAATACCTTTTCTTGATAAGCTTCGAATGTTGTTGGGAAGCAGCACAGCTTTCCGAACTGCGACACATGCAAAACACAACGCTCAACAATTTTCACCCTTAAAACATTCAGAGTTTCCTGTTACCGCACCCTAAGTTGGGCATAATGATATACAACTTTCACTAGAATTTGATTAAAGATCTTTAACCACCGAAATACGGTAGTAAAACAATGGGGCAGGTGCCTTTCACTTTCGTTAGCGTTGACAGTGTTAAAATAAACAAAATAGTTCAACAATGGGGCTAATGCCCTTCATTTTCCATGGTGTTGACAGAGTGAGCTGGACAACGCAAATTGTGACATCAAACATCCTTCAAATTAGGACACGCCGAAACTTTGATATATAGGGTTGCCATAATTCCCGGCTGATTTTTATAAATTCAATCTTTCTCCGCCAACAGGAACAATGACTATGCAAAATCCGTGACAATTATGAATGATTATGCTTCAAAACCAGGGTCAGCCGTCCGTCAAAGATCAACAAGCCGTTAAAGATCAACGAGGTGATAGATTCGTCCAGTGGTAGGGATAACCTTCTTCACCAAATATCAAACAAAAGTGAATACCCCTCAAATGGACGCTGTTGCAAGGAACACGATAGAAAGGATCAGCGCTCTGTTTGACTCACTGTCTGTTCGGGCACCGAGCTATTACATAGTCCAATCGCAACGGCAAAGACGATACGAGCTGTGAAGGCCAACCTCATGCTGGGCCTACACTCACTTTTGATGATGACTCCTTACGTTATATTAGGTTGGTCAATAAGAAATGTCGTTTTTGGTCACCAGTAAAATTCATTGTGAAAATAAAAACAAAGCACATAAACCTAAACTGTGCCACCCACCTTAACAAAGGATTCTCTCCCTTCTCTGTACAAGAACTGGATATTTTCTTTGAAGAACTGTCTCGAGTGCGACTCACAGAAGTTGGACACCAAAATTTTGGTATCGTCGAAGTTTCTGAACTTATTCTTGACCAGTGTGTGCAGTGATTGCCGGCGTATTTGGTAATCTGAAGCCACCAAGTCTGCTCTATTAGCACACGGAGCAGATCTTCCATCCCTGTTCTCCGATTTCTTTTTGGAAAATTTCCATGGGGTTCAGAGCTTTTGTGCATCATTTCATATCGAACTGGTGTTCGTTTGGTCCAAGCGGCGACCTGCTATAGAATTCATCAGTAACTGCCTAACACACAATCAACACTTCATGCTACACAAATTCCGTATTGTCCTGCAATACAAAAACACGACCTTCTGTTCCGTGGATGAATAATTTTGAAGTCGGTCTCAGCTGTCCATGTGCTACCAACCACGGTCGTCTTTCCTTGTGCTATCGTGGGACATCTCTTTCTCAAGCGGCTCTACAACGAAGACTAAAACTCGTTTTTCGTGGAGATTAATTATGGCCGAAACTGAGTTTAGAAGTCGTTCTACCGCTTGATACGGCAATCAACCTAGCTGATTTCACACGTTATGCCAGCCACGCACCACTTCCGGAGGTGGGCGGTCGGAGCGCCTCTAAGCGGCGAAAGCGCTTAATACTTGCTCTGGAGCCTTATTACGGCGCCGTTCGGGATTCTGAGCATGGTAACGTCTCTGTGGGTGCCTAGCCATGCACAAAGACGACGAAAGGGATTAGTTTGGTCCACTGAGCCTAACTCGTGCCTTTAAGGAGATTCCGAACGCATTTTCAGCACAAATTGGCCTTTGTCCAAGCGGGAAGCTTTCAAGTTTTGGTGTTGACGCACTGAAACCTTCACCCGAGTAATTGTGTAGTTTGGCAATCTCGATTCAACGGCCTTCTTCAACTCTTTGTTATCAACAGCTCAGGTCCGTATGCATGCTCCTCCTCCTCGCGACATTCACCTCAGTATTGGAAATGACGAAACTGTGGCTGTAACTGCCTCAGAGACAGCGTTGCTGTTGAGTGTTTGCACATTATACGATAATAAGGATCACTGACCGCTTTTCCTTGTTTGAGGGCGTGGCAAATGCACACAAGGGTTCAACGTTTTAGACTCAACGTGTTTAAGCTTAATTTTTGGCAAGAGAATCCATCGTTTCCTGACATTCATTATATCCTGCTGTGCGCCAGAAAACGGCCTCTCAAACAAGTACCCACGCATTATGAGACATTCTGTTTTAGCATAGAGACAATGTCACTCAATTGAGCGATATCTCTTCTCGGCCAACTTAATACTTGGGGGACATCCAGACGCTATTACCTGGAAGAGCTGGAAGGGTTAGACACCTGGATGAGGCCGATGCACCTCCTGACGCCATCTGACTGGAAGTTAGAATGGGTTGCAGTGGAATGAAGTGTAAATGAAAACCGTAAGCAATGATTGACTTTGACCGAGAAGTACACGTGGTTTCTTCAGAAGACTTCCTTGGCTTCATAGACGGGACTTTCTCTAGTCGATCGCTAGTGGAGATGAGCCGTGAGTCCACTGCGACATCAACAAGCGGAATGCTTGATGGTTATGTCGGCCCCTTACCGCAATCAAAGCCCAAGCTCCGCATTTACAACGTATTAACCTCGGTAATTTTACTGGGTATCCTGTTTTGAGAAGTTCTTTATTATGTGCAGACAAGCCTTGCCATGCCAGCGTGGAGTTGCTCCCAAGGGTGATGAATGCTGAGGCCTGGTTTGTCTAGCCCTTTATAAACCACTTGGCGGTAGTTCTATAGTGTGCTGTTATTAGACAGGAAGTGATTGAATAGAGAGAGACCTACTAATGTATTCATTGCCTTAACGTGAAGTAAATTTTGCTGATAGGGTTCTGCTTATTTGTACAATGTAGGTCCGGCCATCTAGACTTGAGGTATAGAGGGAATCATCGTCAGCCCATAACGTTTAGGTTGCGCTCATACTTCGCGCCGTTGCGGTTGGTGCGATCCGTGCGGACGGTGCGGAGGGAGTGAAAAGCGTCAATAAGGCACTGCGCACGACGCGTAAGCGGCGTACAGTCGGTAGCCTCCGATCGATAATTTCAGTCTGAATATGTATTCCTCTTTGTTGTTTGATGTTTTGTGTGCCATCTTGTCACTCAGTTTTTTTAGTTTGAACTTATTTTCTGTCTGAATCAATATTTTTCAGTTGCCCCTGGAGGGGCAGCGTTGTGCACTTGCATCTAAACGGGCGGTCAGCCCCAGATGAGGCTATCAGTGAGCAAAGGCACTATTCCATCCAATAGGGAAAACGTTTAGGCAAAAAAAAACACGGTCGGAAGCACACAAAACATCAAAAAATGGAAAGGATGTATCCTAATTCTGATTACCGAGCGGAAGATACCAATTGCACGGCAAGTACGCGTCATTCGCCATGCGCGTGTTGACGCTCTTCACTCTCTCCGCACCTCCGCAGCATCCGCACAAACCGCGCGGACCGCACCGTTGCAAAGTATTAAAGGAGCCTCAAGAATCACGAGCACTTCCAGATAAATGTTTGACTTCACACTGCAATGCCATCTCACCATGTTCTAGGGAAATGGGCGTGGGCGTGATCGTGGTGACATTGTTGATATTTGTTTCTAGGAGAAAGAATTAACAAGAAGTTCAAAAAGACTTATGAGATAACCCAATAAAAATTTTGACCCATTCTACCCACAATTGGGCTGTAACAGGGCAATAGTGCCCGAATTTCTGTTAATTATGATCCTGCAGAAGCATGGCGCGTCCCATGATGAACTGCTACTTTTTACATCTCCTTCGATGAATTCCGTGACTTTAGGAGTTCGATGTTTGATTAAATCGACGCACGAAAATATATGGAAATGTTAAACAGATGTTAACGTCAGAAGAGATAATGCACCCTCTGCTTCAGAAAACCAAAAGAGCGTCGAGTGCAGAACATGCCACAAATGACGTCACTTGTGGTGTGTGTGGTCTGCACTCGACGCTCCTCTGGTTTTCTTAAGCAGAGTATGCTTACCGTCATCATCAAAGCGTGATGACCTGCCTCGCTCTGTGCGACCTTACAACCTTTTGACTCCTGATAGGGGGTAATTTCACCGTATTAGTTGGATGCTATAAACAGCCGTGTGCCACTGTTACGGGGCTCTTTCACGAATAAATCTTACATACAACAAGCCACCGATATAGCAAGCAACGTATTAACTAACCAAAAGACTCACAAAATAGAAAGATGAAAAACTAAGAGATCTTCACTCTCCAAATCGGGGCTTTTGGATCAAAGGTACAACTATCCCTGTCTTCGGCGAATAGCAAAAATCAGCGACGCAATTAAAACAAAGAAAGAAACAAATGAACGAAGAAAAAATTTAGAATGTCATTGATTTTCCACAAAAAAAATCTGTTGGATCCAGCGCAGAATAGCTTAATACCCTTCTAGCTCTTACACAGAGGGAATGAAACCCACAGGCGACAATCATTAACAGTCTGGAGGGTTCATCATATTCATTCGAACTTGATAATTGGCGGAACAAAAATCATAAAATCTACAGAGATTGTCTACAAACTCTCATTGAGAAGTTAGAAAAGGGATTCGACAATGTGAAATCGAAAAAATCCTTATCAGCGAAATAGAAGATATAGATTCAGAGTGCAAATTTACGGAAAAAATAGCCCGTGAAAATGAAGTGATTTACGTGATGGAAGAACGGTTACCAGAAAACAGAAATAAACTACAAAACGTCGCTAAAAAGTAAGGTGTAGTTCTAAATAAATAAAACTGCACAGCGCAGCGGCGCAGCGGTAACATTAAAAAGTCTACAACGGAGATCGAAGTTGACGGTGACCAAGGCAGATGTCATAGTTTGCGGATCGAGCGATTTGTTAGCGAATCGCAGCATTTGAGCGCTGCGCCATCGAATCGAACGTTGCAGCGAATCGAACTTTGCGCCAGTGAATTGACCGATGCACTAGCGAGTCGAACGATGTACCAGCGAGTCGAGCTAGGTACTAGAGACTCAATAGTGGCGGGACCCAACGTTTAAAGGAAGCCCGCCACTTTCAAACCGTGGCACTTGACAGTGGACACTGTTTCTTTTAAACGTTGGGGTCCCGCCCAGTATTGGTTCGCTGGTACCTAGTTCGACTTGCTGGTACATCGTTCGACTCGCTGGTGCATCGGTCGATTCGCTGTCGCAAAGTTCGGATCCAGCGACTCGCCAGCGAATCGCTCAGTTCGCAAACTATGACATCGGCCTAAGCTTGGTTGTTAGAAGACTTGTCAAACGGCGCCCCAATCAACATGGAAGATGCAATCTGTCGCACGTTGAAACCCAGTCGCCCGAGAATGTTTAGACAGGGTGATGAAGAGCAGTTTCCAGGAATGGGCAGTCTCTCGAACACTGATACATGACAACGAAATGTTGTGCACTGTAGAAAAATAGCTTCTTTTAAAAAACAGCCTGGAAGCCCGAAACGGCCGTAAAAGGCATATAGTTGCTTTGGAAAAATAACAGCTGATTGATTGAAGCCCTGGAGAAGAAATGCGCCAAGCAGCGAGCATTGCGGACGCCTGCAACAGTGCTTTCGACAGGAATATAATGCTAATAAACCAGATGGTATCAGCAGGTCAAGACATCCACGTTGCACAAGACGCGTTATGGACAGAGAAATTACTCGAGAAGTTGCCTATAGCATAGTCAAAAACGTCTTCATTGTTACTCAAGGATGAAATCAAAATAGAGGACATATTGAACGAGTTAGAAAAAGAGATAGAAATGAAGAAACACGTGGAGTCAAGGTTGTGCAATTTCCCAAAGTACAACCACTATTGGAAGAAGGACAGAACCTCCAGAGAACAGTCCCCTAAGTGCTTGAAGGGGTGCGTGTTCTGCAAAAATAACAACCACGCGTCAAATTTCTGCAGAACTGTAGTAGGAATTAACGAAAAAGCGGCATCTTGAAAAAAGAGCAACTTTGTTGGAATTGTCTTGGTGACATCCACAAAAGTAGCGACTGTCCCAAACAGAATTGTTCGTGCTACAAACAAATGCACCGCGCAAGTGTCTGAATATTCAACGGTCCCGCACGAAATGGAGCGCTCCGAACAACACGAAGAGACAACAAGCCGGTTTTTCAGCCTAGGAACAATGGTTCATCAAAAGCGACAATCCCTTTCAAATAGTGATGAAAGACAGCCGTAGAATGGTAGTAATTCCAATGATGCTCGAAATAACAGACCCTGGCACGGGAGAACAGCAGCCAATAACGCCTGCGTCAATTCCGACAATCCAAGTAATCATGCTACCCAAGGAACAAATTGTGCTGATGACAGACGCAAGCATAATTACAGAATAGACCAATTCAGAAAAGTGCTGTTTTTTTTCGATATAAGAGCTCAAAAGACGATCACAAAGGATTCGTTCGTGTTTTCATGTCGCTTTACGAATTTTTGTCGGTGAAGTTATCGATAGAAGACAAGCTTTGCCTAGCAATGGATGAGCTCAGCGTATGCAATCCGTCAGTCCGAGAAAAACATCAAAATGAAAAAATGAAGAACTCATGTTCTTGTCGGACTAGACTTGTATAACCAATTGGACCCTTCTGACTGCAAACTCCTACAGTTGCCCTCTGAACATATTGCAAAAACAATCTTCGGCCCCAGTATTCATGGCCGCGGCCTCTTATCAAAAGGGTTATCTTATCAATAGAGAAAATAAATCGTATTATTCAAGAACATAGAACCGTGTCCGCAGAACGGTTAGCAAACATAGCGACGGACCGCAGTCGCAATACCATATCTAATGACTTGAACGACTACCGTTATCAATGAGCTGAATTGCTGAACATCGAGATGTGTGGTGTTGGAATCTTACTTGAGGAATTGATAAGAGAAAAAACCGCGTTCTCATATTTATATATGTATACGGAGAGAATACAAATCGACATGGGAATTGTCACTGCACCATTACCTTTGCAGGACAACGTTATCTCAAATAAGTATGAAGCTACCTACCGCAGATTAAGTCCGTTATAGAAGCAAAAACCAAGCCGATGAAGAGCATCTCAAAAAGAAGGTACAATTATGCGGAAGGTACATTTTCACAAATTGGTTGAACACGCATATGAAGACAATACCAAAAGCGTCGGCTGTTACAATGTGCCTCATTCAGGTGTATGGCGGCCCTCTGAGCCAAAGCCACTCCGCATAGTATTCGATGCATCGTCCAAAGCCCTCGCTTGCTCAAAACTGACCCGAGAAACTCTCCATTAAAAACCATAGGAAATATCAGGGAGACCGCCCACACATGAAAATGTGGAAGAATAATACAACTGGACATGGTTATTTCACATCGTGGTGTAGCGATTTCTAATGCACCGCTAGTTGATACAACTCTGTTTTCAAGATACAAGCGAGTATTACGCGAGCTAGCAATAGTGGGCAAAACCCTTTCAAGATGGTTACGATTACATCGATGTAACTTGAACAGGTCGACTTTCATCAAAAGTGTGAATCTTAGAAAGTTCTCTGAAGAAGTACGAACCTGCTTAGATGACATAGCGATTGCAGAAAGGATTATTTGCATCAAAACACCGCTGCATAAGCAGAGAGGAGTCATGAGAGCGTTTTCCCCATATAAACATAATTCGGGATAAGAATAAGGTGATTGTTACCTTGCTATAAGATCGCCTATTCCTACAATTCGGATCTAGTCACCTGATAATAGCCCACAACATCGTAAAACGTCACAGTGGCCAAGATAAGATATGCTGGTATTAATCGGCAAAGGGAGTGGAACTCTCACCCCTCAAGAGCAATAAAGAACATCTTGAGAAACTGTGTGATCTGCAAACGGTGTCACGGACTTCATTTGGGAGCCGCTGACGCTTTTATTACCAAAAGACAGAGTGGTAATAGCAAAACCATTTCAGAACGTTGGCTGCGACTTCTTGGGCCCGTTCAACTAAAAAGAACAGAAAAAATGCGTGTCAGTTTATACCCATGTCTCACCACAAAAGCGGTGCACTTGGAAGTCATCGAAAACATTGACAGCAGTTGCCTTTCTAAACAGTTCTGTTCGGTTCTTGTCAAGAAGAGGTGTTCCGAAATTGATACGCCTCGAATGCGGCACAATTTCAAGCTTGGGCAAATAGTTCTCGACAGTCTGTTCAGAAACAGTGATACAGATGGCTGTTCTATAATGTCCAACACTCCCTATGAGAGCATAAAATGGATCTGTAACCCGCATACTCCTCATGGATGGATGATGTTCGGGGACGATTGGGAGGACCAGTTTAAAGGTGTTTTTTCGAAGCCATTGGGCGCAAAAAACTGCCATTTGCCGAAATGACCCTTTCACAAGTCGAGTAGAAGCAGTTTTAAACACTAGACCGTACACTAAGGTCAGCCTGATGCATCTTAATGAAATACTACTGACAATGAGACCGAATGACTTACTGCTGAACTCTGAAGTTTGCTCTCCCAAGTGCGAACTCGAATGTTGATAATTTCGATCATGGTATCAATACAGAGCTCATTCGATCGGTATAGTAGGCAAAACAAGGTGGAACAGAGAATACCTTATGGCTACAGTCGAAATCTCGAAGTCAGATTGGGCGTGGCTATGGATTTTACGTGGCCTTTGCCGCACTTTATAAAAGTCGTGGGGATAGGCTGTTTCTAACGTACTCCATTGGATATTAGCAGAGCATGCTTATCCGCGCAACTTCCATCAAATGCGGCGGCCGCCACGTCAAACCCATGGACACGCCTAATCTGACCTCGATATATCGAGTATATACGTGACAGCCACACAAAGAGCCTTAACCAACCTAGACACGTTTCCAAATGTGTATAACTGGGAGAAATCGTTATCGTAGAATAAGAGAACCTTCCTAGAGGAAAGGTTCCATGGGAAAAGTATAAATATGTGTGTGTAAGTATTACGCCAGCGGAAGGCAAATATGAGAAAAAAGAACACAATGTATGTATTGAAAGCTTATAGAAATAACCAATTACGCAAAACCGAAGATAATGTGACTCGTTATTCTCAGAAAACGATAGGACTCGGCATTGCTTCGTAGCAAAGTAAATACGCGGCGTTTGAATTGTGCCATTGTGAGACGGGTGTATTTTTCACTAATTTAAGATAATCACTGCCAGCTCTAAAAATGAAGCTTCTCGCTCGTAAGTTGGTTTTATGTTCAAAATATTGGAGCCGTGACCACATGTGCCCTGTACCGGTTTATGAACTATACAGATATCAAAGACCTGCGCCTCAATTCTTAAGATGTCAGTCCCAGATAACGATTTCTAATGGCTGCTTTCGGTATTTGTATTTTTTTTTCAGGATTCGTTAAAAGAGCTCATCAGGAGCGCTGACGGCATGATAAGGTTGGCAAGAATTCGACAGCAGAACTTCAGTGCTCTGCATAGACCTTCGATCAAGATATAGTATATCCTCTCGAAATTCGTTCCTACGACGAATCAGTAGAGAAGGACTTGGTAAGGTTATTAGATCAAGCCGGCCAAATGAAATAAGGACCACATTTCCATACACACCATGAGACGCTGAGCATGAATCTGCTCCCTTTATCTGCTAAACTTTTCATTGAAAGCAGTTACGGAGGGCTTTCTTGGCAGCCCTTATCTTTCAGTGCATTCCCTGCAATAACAACTTGTAGGCTCAATTGTGAACCTCACGAAGAACAAAAGTGCTTGGGTTCGGTGGCGCAGCTAGAAGCGGTCTTGCTTGTGAAGCGAGGCGTCGCGGGATCGGTTCCTCCCGTAGCTGCGGTTTTCTTTTTCTCAACATAGCACGAAAGCCTTTTGAATAGTTATTCCATCGATGGTCGCCAGAATCCACATCTATGAAGACTGTGCGGACAAGTCCTTTCGAGTTTGAGCATTACTTGCCCAAAAGTACCTGTCGCGAATCGCGAGGTTCCCTCCCATGGTTTCCCGGGGTGTGCTACTTAGCCGCCGTGACCCCTCTCTTACGACCCTACTACTGTGATCAAGAGGGAAACCGCAGCCACCCTGTGGCATCGATCTGAGTGGCTCGGTACTTTTAACACCTTCGTCTTCCCCGTCGACTTCCTGCTATTTTACTAATATCCTACCTCGACTAACGCCGGAAGACAGTGCTTCCCTTACGTCGTTCCATCATGGCGACGCGGCTACGATTAGGGCGCCGGCCCTTAGAACATCCATAGGAACTTATTGTCCGCTAACCTCTAGCCCAGAGCCAGTGGCGAAGAAACCATCAATATTGGAAAGCCCACGGTATATCACTACATCAGACGATCACAGGTCCCTGAGACAGAATTGTAGGTCTTATTGATCTGCCGCTAACAAATAGTTTAGTCAAGTCTCTCAAAGACACATAAACTTACTAACACCGTGTTCTTTTAGTGTAGGAGAAGAGGTAACGATGTCCAGTACCTACGAGCTGTCTTGCTTGTGACGAGTTAGTTCAGTAGTTAGATCTTATCCCATGGTACAGCAGGGTAGTAAGCATTAGGTAGCCAGGTCCGTAGTCCGAAGCTTGCGACTTGAGAGAGGGAAGAAATATCCCGAAAATATAGAATAAGAAATATCGGGAAAGGACGTCAGAGTACTAGTTCATTAGCGCCCACACGAGGGCTCCTTGACTCGTAGCTATCCTGCACGCTGAGCACCCACAATTGTTTACAAACATGGACGTCGGCGGGAGAGGGGATTGCATCTGAAAATAGTACTTCGAATCATGGTCAACCCTACGTTGCTACGAGTAACAACGGGGGGAGTCGTACCTGTTGAGTCTGCAGGGGGCTCGCTCGTACCCACGTTAGTCGCTCGAAATCACGTGTTGGCGGATGGAGGCCCGAACTTAAGATTTCTGTGGTAGTAGCTGGGCGAGTGGAGGGCGCGTCAGGATAAAAATCGCCGTTTCAGCGGGCGATATACTCTCTTAAAAAAGAAAGTGTAGTCGAGAGTAATACAGTACTTCGCGTTTGAAACGACAATTCGCGAATAACGCGAATCCTGTCGGTTAATTCGTAAATTCGTTATAACCAGTCGAATGAGCTTTGAGAATTGAGAATCGAAGACATTTTCTGAATTTCAAGTCGTCGGTCGCGCACACTATAAGATATGTGCTTGATATTTGGCGAAAGCTCCATTATAGGATTTGCCCATCGCTCGGATTCTTCTCATCTTCAAAAACGTAGTTGCTCGCATGTGATGTGTTAATCATAATCCCGCTTATGCGGCTAACCGTACACACAGAGAATGGCCCTCAAAACTACCCCAAAATGGCGCACGTACCTATCAACTACATGTGAGATTAGATATGTTATTTCTCGAATTACTTAGACTTCATTTCTTTTCAAGCGCTTACTGCGCCTTTACGTGTTCCCTCTGCTCCTCAATATCCCCATTCTCTGTATATCAAGGAATCTTTGAACAGTTCTCAGGCAGCATAGTGCGGCCTATATGCTGACACTTTTCCATTTCAGAAGAGATGCTTTGCAGACAAGCATTGCTCGATCGATAGTGAACAAATTTCTTTGCTGATGTAGACTACGGTCACTTGTCTGGTGAGCGTTTATTTGAAAAACCTTAGTCGGCAGGCTGAGCATTTCTTCCGTGGGTGGGACCCAAACAATCACCGCTTGTCCATGCCTCTGCCCCCTTTACTGTGACAATGTCACCATTCTTCATAGAGGAATGGTTTATAGGAAGCTGCTAAGGAAGCGGACGAATTCCTTCCATAAATAACGAAAATTAGGCTAATGCACTAACACACTCTGCCTGTAGAATTCATGTGAGAACAACTCACGCGTCGCCAAGTAAGCCTGCATCCGATCTGTGTGCGCCCAAACATGCCCCTCGTCACTGCCCCTTGTGGAAGTTCAGATTTTTTGCACTTACCAGATTTGAACTTCGCAGACACTGAAATGTGCACCGTTAGCTTCCCGTGTTAAAAATTGCTATTCGAATGATATGCATACCTCCCTAGTTGAAACTTTGTTTATTCACCGTTTTCAGCCCTTCCCCCTATTGCTGGTATTGCGGCACTTATCCCACGATTACTGCACCCAAATCTCAAAGTCTTCATTTTTTCGTACGAAACTTTGTGTATTGGGGTATTCGATGCCCTGATTTTACCGAATATGACATTCATTTTTGATGGCGGTGTCATTTGGCGCCATTTGGCGCCGTTTGGCCGCCAATTTGGCGCCGCGGCGTGTTTCACCAAATCGTCTGAAAACGGTTGTGTATAGGCGGTTATTTGGGGTCCATTGATCACGAATTATAACATCTATTCTTGACGCCGCGCCAGTGGTGTCAAAACAACCACTTCACAGTCAGAGCTACTCTGGGCACCTTTCTCAGAGCGCCGACTGTCAAAAACGTGGGACAAAGGTCATTCGATATCGGAGGCTTCTCCCACGACAAGGAAAGAGCCAGAAGCAATGTATTCTCCACGTTGCGACAACGGATGAGAATAACGATGGCCTCTTGCTACTCTTTAGCGGACACAATCGTCAAATGAGAAGTACTGGGGCTTAGCTTGAAGACGTGTAGATTTACGCTCAAAGTTGAATTAAATCGCACTTTACTGCGGTTGCTGATCCATGGGAATCACGTTGTGTTGTGCCACCATCGCCTTACATGTCAACGTATCCAATGGCGATCTGCATCAACGCGATGGACACACGGCCACTGGATGCTATCGTCCGAGCGCTGCCGCCACTACGACCGAGCCGCATACGAGCCCAATGGGCTCTCGCCTCTCAGCCGAAACGCTTCCTTTTTCGACGAACAGCTCACACTTTCCGGCAGCCAGACACGGGTGGTATTCTGAGCGCGCGACCATGGGCAAGGTGAGGAAAAGGACATCACCGATGCTCAACTTTCCCCGGACACACCCAAGGTTCAATTTCAGTAGGAAGCGGATTATCTTCGCGACGCTAAGTGTGGAGGCATCTCAGGAGGAACCGCCGATCATCGGGAAGGCTCGGCGTGCGAGATGAAAATACAACGCGACTTTGGGTACGCAGCCACAGTGGCATGTTGGACGCGATTGAAAGACGGAAGTGGACTCCTTCGAGACCGCGTCGAAGTAAAGACGTTCAAGTCTATGCGGCTCATCACCTAAAGCAGAGTTGTGCATCGAGCCAGGTACTACCAGTCTCTCAGTACAGTCTGAGGAAGCTTATACTAGTCGAATCTGCATGCTCTTGCCCAACGACAATACCGGACTCTCAGTGAAGAATGTGAAATATGCTTCAATTGGCTCAGCATCACAGTTTTCCACAGGTCTGGCTCTTTCCTGATCGTAGGGAAAGCCTCCCGATTCGAACGAACCATTTCCACGTGTTACTGAAGTAACGGCTCGCTCTGAGAAATCGGTGCTAAGAGTACGCTCTGACTTGTTGTCGGTGAACGTAAGAACCAGCCCTTTGGCGCTTCTGGCTGGGACCGTTGCTGAATGTTAGGGAGGGGATGAGGTCTCGACGGTAGACGGACCACTTTAACTCAGGGGGTTTTTCCCTGTGAATACGACACAATTTGGAATGCTTACACTCCAGAATAGCCTTAAAGACAATAGAGGACGGAGTCACGTCCCCTTTCCAAGCTTAGTCCTGGACGCAGAGCAAACCAGACCTTCTGGCGAAGATTGCCTTGTACCAGTCTGCACCACGTTCCCGGAAGTACTCTCTATTCGTACCAACCGAGGAAGGAAACCGTTTGACCGCTGGGGTCCCCATCCCCTCCCCAACAATTCAGCAATACCCGGTCCCAGCCAACGCCAAATAGGGCTGGGGTTGACCTACGTTCTCGTAACGTGGATAGTTGCCCATCCAGCATAGGGGGAAGGCTGGAAACCGGTGTAAAAAACCAAGTTTCAACCTGGGGGAGGATATTGCATACATTTCGAATAGCATTTTTCAACGAGGAAGCAACCGGTGCACATTTCACGGTTCTGCGAGTTCATCTGGGAACATGAAAAATCTAAATCTTCGACAGGCATGACGCAGGAGGCATGCTTTGGGGCCACACAACGGAAAGAATGCTTACTTGCGACCGAGATTTCCACATTGATTTCCTTACAATGGCAAGTGGACATCAGCCCGATAGGTGAAGAAAATTTCGTCGCTTCCTTTACAGCTTTTTAATTAATACATTCCAATCTAAAAACTGGGACTTGTCACGTAAATAGAGGGCGCAAGGAGGCATGACAAAGTGGCGTCAGATAGTTTTCGGAGGTCACACACGGAAGAAATGCTCACCTGCGACTTAAAGGTTTAAATAAACCTCACAAGACAAGTTGACCGTATAGTCTACATACAGCAAGAAAATTTGTTCACTATCGTCACAAACTTTCGGCAACAGCATCTCCTTGACAAATGGTCAAAAGGTTTTTCTCACATAATAGGCCACACATATGCCTGCTGAGAAACTGTTCAAAGATTTCCACTTGACCTATACAGAGACTGGGATATGAAGAGAGACGGCGAACACGCTAAAAAGCCAGTAAGGCGCATCAAAAAACGAAATGAAGATCTAAGAATTCGGCAAATAACATTCATCTATCTCACAATGTAGTGATGAATTACGGCTGTGCGCATTTTGGGGGGTAGTTTGGAGGCCGTTTCTCTTGTGCTGTAGCGCGTTAGCCCGCACTAAGCGGATTATATACACATCACATGTGCGAGCAACTACTTTTTTGAGATGAAATTCGAGTTGCACTGGCCCCGCAATTCCTATATGATCAGCTTTTTCCAAAGTATCAAAGCACATTCCTATAGTGTCGCACGAGTCTGAATTGCAATTGTGCTTCGCCGATTCTTTGAAGCCTCAACTTATTCAACCGACGTTATAAACGAATTCACGAACCATTAACGAGGATCCCGCGTTCAAATTCGCGGTTGAATTTTTATTTCCAAACGGCGAGGTACCTGCAGGTGAAAAGATGGGTTGAAAATGGCGGAAACCCCCTAAGTTTTGGAGGTTTGGAGGAAAGTGGGCGGGTTTTTGATCGGGAGATTGGAGATGGGCTGGAAGGGTAGCGTAAAGCGGGGTTCGTATTAAAATCAGTTCGGGGAGGGGAGGGACTCGTAAAATTTTCGAAAGTAACAAACAATTAGGACAGCCCTGTTCGAATATATACTTTAGATGATTGAGATACGGGTAACCAGACATTACTTTTGACTTTTTGATGTCCCAGGACTGTCCTGTGTGATTTTGGTGGTTGTGTGCATTGGGCAGGTACAGACCCTTTGCTGGTTCCAGTAGGCAACAACAATCTACAACTTTCGGTTGCAAGATGATTCAACAATGAAGAAGTACTAGCGCAACAAACTTTAACTCATTGCAACCTCTTTGGTATAACATCGAGGGAAGAGCCTCAATAATTAGAACAGTACGACGGTCATACAACACTTTCAAAGGGATCTTGCGGCCACTTTTTTTCGGCGTGGCGAAGTGAAGGAAAGGCCATGACTTCTCTCCTATGGGATACATTTTTAAGAAATACTTTTGCGCCGAGAAACTTCATTCAATTAGCGGCCACCCGACGAGCGGCTATCTTTGGACGAAAGCATCGGTGTACCATGGCAGAGGCTGAACTATATTCTTTTTTGCCCAACCCTGTATATACATAGAAGACACACAGTGAACATAAATCCTCAGCATTGGATATCTAATGCTGTTGTTTCAATGCGCATGCTGCTTTGCTCAAAATATTGAAATTTGAATGAACAATGAAGGTCTTGTAAATACCAAGAAGTGGAAGATTTCTACAAAATAATGGTGCAAATTCAGAGACAGTGTCAAGTTATAATTCCTCAAAAAGACATTAAGGTGCAATAAGATGGTTCTTCCCCACTTTATATAAATTCTAGGTCAAATTATGTTAGTGACTAGTGTGCCGACAATGAAAACAACTTATTTGCACGTTCTTGCTGAATACGGTGGGGAAAAGTATTGCGCCGTGTTAGCGGTATATGGTACAAAATGGTGACAGTTGGGCGCCAGCGCGGGAAACAAACATCATGTTCGTATTTAGGACTACAATGGCCTTCACAGAATTAGTTTTGGAGAAAAATTCCTTTTGACTTTCAGTGTGGTTTTGAAGTCAGGAGAATTTTTCTCCAATTGAATTGAGTAGAAGAAGATTTCCTCTGCCCAGGGTTAGCGTAGATGAGTTAGGGTATAGAGATTTTTTAGGGGAGAAAACGTTCCGGAGATCTCCCACTGTTTTCAAAAATTTCACTTAAGGCCTGTCCACATCCACATCCACATAAAGATGAAATTGACCCAGGCGAGCTTCGGGTCAGCCACAGGTGGCTGCCATTGTCTCGAATGGGTGGAATCATGCATGGGAAACCTGGCAGAAATATGGGCGGCGCCTGGGTGACAGCAACAGCCCACGCGCCCCAATGGCAATTTGGCCGCGCCATATGACACACATCTCGCTTTGTGTTTGCACGGCTTTCAAATCTGTGTGATGCAAATTCCTTGCCTTTTCCTCATTTTTGGACTGGGTCTTTGTGCTTTCGCTCAGGAGAAGAAGCTCGATAAACTCCAGATTGGAGTTAAGAAGAGAGTAGAGCCATGTGAGATGAAGTCGAGGTATTTTTTCAAGTGCTTCAGCAGGGTAGGGGTCCGCTGCACCGTAGCAGTAGGTTAGGAAAGTCTTATGTGAATGAATTGTTTTGTTTTCCTATTCTTGCACTATTTGTAGGAAGGGAGATGTATTGCATATACAATATGTCGGCAGACTTCCCAATGGAACCGAGTTTACACGTAACGAGGATTTAGTGCATAAACTGGGAAGGGGACAGGTTTGTTGAATTCTTTCCAAGTGCTACTATTTCCATTATATGATTTCTTTTAGGCGGGATCATATTTAAAGCGTTATGTACTCCTTGAAAACGAGTTAGTTGGGCTGACGGCTCACTGAAGCTCTTCCTCGATGTTTTCTTTGGAAGTTTTCTGGGCTTCCTTTTTGCCCGTACATAATGTATTTCAATGCAGTGAAACCGTGGTGGAGGGTGCTCCGCGCAAATTCAGCCTTTGTTTTGCCGATAACTAAAACGTGCGTTTTTAAGGTCTTTAACGTCATATCCAGTGTGGCGTGCAGCGCCATAATAGAACTTACCACAGTTGAAATGGTAAAGTGTGATTGCTTGTAATTCTAATTTCACTCTTCTCGGCGCTATGTGCTCAGAGGAGGCATCGTCATGATGGTCTGGATGGGATGAGGACGAATTTCGGGGGAAAATTGATTTCACACTCCTCAATACCTGTTGCTTATACACCTGTCTTCTAGTCTAGTGGGCTTTCCACGTGGCGCTACCCCACCCCCTCTATGCAGGCAGCAGCAGGCTCTCTTTTCATGTCCTCATCTATCACATAATATGTACTGTAACGGAAACTCCTCGGGTTTCTTTCACTGAGGATCCCACTGGAAGATCTTTAGCCGGTTAGCGGCGAGGCTACGTGGCACAACCCCAGGTGGCGGATGGAGGGTGAGTCCGAACAGAAAGCCACCATGTACCTGCCCTGAGACGCTGGTCGATTTAGGGCATGGACTCGCTGTTTCTGCAGTGCTGTGTTGATTCATACCAGCCGTCTCCACTCGGCCGTATCCATGTGCTTGCGTGTGGTGCACTTGTGTGGGCGCGTTTGGTTTTCTGCTTGTTGATACAGTCAAAAGCTTGCATTCAAGAGACTAGGAAGTACATGGGAGGTAATTCGGGGCCTCTTCAGAGTTCTTTGTTCCGCTCTAGGACGACGTGGCTAACTACCTGGAATTCTATCCTAGCCCACACGACGGAGCCTGATAAGCTACTAGTGTGCCTTCAATATGTCGAAAACAGCTAGATAAATGAGCCTAATTCCCCTAAAACTGGGGGCACCCCCCATTCGGCAGCGTTGGCTAGGACCGCTCGGGGGAGGTTGCTAGAACCTCAGGGCCCGGATAGGCTGAACGAAGAAGGACTAAGACGGCGATCTGTACTTTCAACGTACAGACGGCGAGGCGTTGTCCTCGTCAGCACGCATAACCTCCGATTCGTACGAAAGCTTAACAATCCCACTCGGACGTGTGAGATTGAGAAGGTGTGGTTCAGCTCCAGTATACGGCTGAAGAACTCCACATCGGCCCTCACAGAAAGAAATGGAATAAACAGGGCAAGAGGCTGTTGGAGGTTATCAAGTCGACCAACACCATCCATGGCAGCTCACAGTTCCGAAAGCCTTTCCACCTTCGTTGGACGTGGGAGCCACCTGAAGGACAGTTCTATAACGATATAGATTACATCGCCTTCAATGGAAAGTTTCGCCTGATCACGTCGCTGTTGTTCCAAAGTTCTACACGAGATTGGACCATCGTCTCCTCAGCGCAAGATTCCACTTCTCAATGCATGATGAGAGAGCATTAAAGTTCAGGAAACGAAGCCCAAGGAAAGTCATGAACTGGGATCACTTCACATTGTCGTAAGCTTGTTGAAGGATCCGGTTATGGAAATATCGACGAGGGCACTATCGGGTGTTTGAACATTTTCACGATAGTGGCGGGAAGGCAGGGATTTGAAAGCCACCAAGGAACGTCTGGCTCCGGAAACTCTCGAACTGGTACGCCAGCATGGAGCCGCACGAACAGCAGGCAATCATCAATTACGTCCTAGCTTGCGAAGCTAGGCAATAAAAGGAGATCTCAAAGAGCAGCAGTATTAGTTGAAGCAGCAGAGGCTGGGAGGAGCATCTGCAATGCCCGCCCAAGTATTACCGGCTACCAGACCAAGATGACCTGCATCTGAAGTTCGTATGGAACAGTGGCTGCATCACGAAGGGCAATGGAGGAAGTCATCCACGACTTCTACTCGTATCTCTTCAGTGCCAGGTCCATCTGCCTACTTATCGCCTACCACAAAATGAATACGTCGTTCTTTCAGTTCTCTCTTCGGAAGTCCGTCATGCCATCAAGTCGGTGAAGAACCGTACAGCACCTGGTCTCGATAGGATCAAACCGGAACATCTGAAGAATGCACCGCCAGTTATGGTCAAAACTCTGGCTCCACACTTCACGCGCTTCCTGTGGGAATGCAATGTATCCACCCATGGAAAACCAGCAGAACTGTGCTGTTGTACAAGTGGGAAGACTTCGACGACATTGGCAACTATCGCCCAATCTGCCTGCCGTCTGTAATCTACATACACTGCGTCAATAATGATATAACCACCTACAATTTGTTCGAAAACTCAAAGTTTATAGAGTTCCTGAAAAACCATCTAGATAGAAAATGTGCCAAATTTGATAGCGAGTTCAGATATCCGCACAAAAATCCATTTCGAAAACACCAAAAAAATTTTCACATCTCTCATCTCTTTCTCTTTCATCTCAATGTTCCCACAAGAGAAAAAAGGTAGTTGGCCTTTGAGAAAGGGTAAACTGCAACAAAAAAGAAACATGAGTCGTGCAGTCATATTGCGCGAGAATTGAGTTGAAGCTCCAGCACGATTAGCAATTCCTTCTGGAATCTTGTAGGTTATGGAAAGAAGAAGAGCTCTGGATTGCTTTTTAGTCAAGTTGAACTCCGGATTTTAAGGAAAAATTTCAATTTCATCGAACAGTGTTCGGGATTTCAGAATTCTTTCATAAGTTGCTCTTCCAATGGATATTGAATGGGATGTGTTGAAGATCTTCCGAGGTCGTTCTTCAGTGATAAATTAAAAAGACTTCGTTTGTGAAAAAAAATCTTCCCAAAAACCGTGTCATTTTTGCTCGAAGGTTTAGCCACGTCGACTGGAGCAAGATTAGTCCTTTTGTCGGGAGCGCGTTCCTTCGTCTCTGGTGTAGCGCCTGCGATCCACGTTGGTGTTGGATCGCTCATGGGATCAATGTCGAGATGTCTAAACTTTGCAACCTTTGCAGGCTATTCCCTTTTCTCTACAACCCTTTCACTGTTGGTAAGAAGATGCTGACCATTTCCACCATGGCAATCTTCCAATGGCTGAATGGGAATGTTCCACGCTGCCGGTGGCAAGGTTGATGGATCAACAACGCTTGCAGTCGCAAACAACATCCGTTGCCCACCTGTGAACTACATCTCTTCCAGTGGGGTGATCGGCTATGAATCCTACCATCGAGGGTTCAAGTCCGAGAGCGGTGCAAGTTTGGTTGGCACTGTGCTGAGGCTTGTGGTTTCCAGAAAGAAGGTCATGTCCGTGTTTCCACGCTACTTGTCCCCCGTTAATGGGGAAAAATCACCACACTTGCTTGCTAGTTTAGGGTAACATTTATTACCGTCCCTGCTCTCTCTTGTGACTGACATGTAGGAGAGAGCTAAAGAAGCAATACGCACCCGCACGACCTCACAAAGGAGGTAGTCATCACGGTTGGGGGTCACCAAGGATCAGCTCTGAGCCCCTTTCTCTTCTTACTGACCCTAGATGTCATGGTGAAGGGGCTAATGGAGGGATTTCTGTAGTGTATTCACCATCCACTTCAAAAACTGCTCCTCATTTGCATGGCAGCCAGTCGATTCCACGGCCGAGGGAGTCACGATTTTTGGAGGCGATTCACGCTTCAATAGCGGCCACAAAGTCTTGTTTTGTTCATTTGACAATTTGCAATTCCGATTGATGAGGTAATCTGTAGGGGCTAAACGTAAAGATTACTTATTCGTCTGCTCTTGAATCTTTGGATTCAAGTCCGTGGTAATGCTGTCGTCAGGGAAATGATTTTAAGATATTAAAAGTAATAAATTCGCGAAATTGTCTCAACGCGCTTCTGGTCTATTCACATGGTTTCTTACTTATTGCGAGTTTTCCTCCTGAAAGTGCCTTTATTTCCAGGTGATAAGGGGATGGGATCAAGGGCTTATGGATATGTGTGTTGGCGAGCGTCGAACTCTTACCGTTTCTCCTCGCTGGGCTTACGAACAACGTATTTCACACCCAAAAATTCCAGGTATCGAGTTTTTTTGGTTATCAATTGTTTGATCTGAGCTTGAACCGTGATGTGTTTTCGCATGAAAAAAGTAGACCGTTTCGCTGAGTGGTGTACTACGCTTGCAGCAGGGTGAGTAACGTTAGAAGGAATCCTCAACAGGGGTCGCATTTACGCCGACGGAGGTGAGGGAATCGTAAGCGCAAAGCTAAGCAACGGGCACAGCGGCGTTGCTGAAACTCATTCGCTATCATAACTAATTTCACAAGTATCGTAGTGAGCAGTAATGCAAATGATATCCACAATTGTCTGGAAGTGAAATTTAAATGGACAGTGGTTGTTGATTTGGTTCGTTTTGATCATGACGACACGACATGGCATAATGAAATACTGCAGCGGCAAATGCGTCATTCACAGAACACGGCCGGGAAAAAAGAGAAGTAATATGAAGGAATGATTAGAGTCAACTATGACCATACGAGTTATTCTGATTGATTACGGCTAGGCAAGACCAGGTTTGTAGAAGCAAGTCCTAGAACCATTTCGAGAGTTCCTGAAAAACTCCTTGGTTCGGGAGAGAGGACTCGAGTTTTCGAGTGGCTATGGAAAACTCTTTGACATTCCTTCGACGCACATTTCTCGAAAACTAGAGAATGTACGAAAGAGCAGCTGTGTCAGCGTTCCTGGCGGTGTAGTGGATAGCTGTCTTATTTCATACATATGAGGAAAGTCATATGTTCGATTTCTTGGCTAAAGTTTTGCTTTTTTCCTAAGGACTTCTCGAACGAGCCCAGAAACTGCTTACACTATTGGCTTTTGTTTATTGCTGCTTAACCGCTGCGTTCGGCAGTGGTTCGCCCAGCAATATTTCACAGGAGTAGTGGGTAATGAGCAAAGCTCTCGTCCCGGGTAGAATTCAAACCAACATTTCTCGTTTAACGGGTGAATGCGCTACAAGTTATGGTACCTGGGCAAGATAGGAGAGAGCGCACTCCCTCAACCTGCGATGCACCGATGGTTTGCTTCGTAAGAGTTGGCTTTTTTATTTGAAAATGGTCATTCCAACCACCCGGTGACTAGTAATCTCTATGCCCTTTCCAAACGATGACAAAATATGTAGACAGACAAACCATTCTGTATGAGGGCGGTCGTGGTGCAACAAGATGATTTTATTGAGAGATTTCCAAAAGGTTTGGAAAGGTGGAGGTTGTTTCTCACATGCTCTGAGACCGAATCAGCTCCAAAGACCATCCGGCATCATCACGTTCCTGTAGGTTTTCTGTGGTTCCTTCAGTTGACGGTCTTGCATATTTATCGTTGATAGTAAGGGGATGCCGTGTGCTGAAAAATCTGCTAAAAAATAAAAAAAGAGCAAAAGCCAACTTCAAACGATTAGTACCTTCTGGCAGTGAAAGCCTGACCTCCTCCAAGTTCGATTCTTTTGAGATGTTGCAGAACAGAGAGTCCAGAACTCAAAGTGGTGTTGCTTCCATGTATTGTCTAGAAGAATTGCAAAAAAAATCAGGAAAAGGAGTGCACTAGTGAAAAAATTGGGTAGCAAGGTTTTGAGGCGTGCGCTCGTAAGGCTGCCCCGTCCGGTCTGAAATGTCTGACTCGCGTCATGCTGTTTTCAATGTGTTAAAATTGGAAATGATCATCTAACGCATAAATTGTTGGGAGACTCTGTAAAATTTTTGACTATGAACTTGTGTTTTTGTGGCTCTCCTTCGATGCGCTGAAAAGAGTGCTGTAGTTGGCTATTCACAAACATGATCGACTCGATGGTAGTTTTTCTTAGTTCGCATGAGACTTCGTAATAAATTTAAGTGAAGAATCTAGAAAATGCTACGCTTGAAATCGACCCATCGAACTGTTGAAGATAGAGGTCGTAAAGAAGCTGTAAGGTATTACATCTCAGTGCAAATGTAATTTTAGTGATTGTTATGTAACCTTGTAATTGTAGAGACTCCTATAGTCTAATGACTTATTTTATTGAATTATTTTCAACAGCGGTGATCACATCACTCACTTCTTTTGCTGCAATTGTTCACAAGGCGTACAATTCGATAAATCTTCTCCACAGGCTCTGTGATTAATTTAGATATGAGAAATAAGATATTGTTGAACTGTTTGTGATGATTATGTCCTCTTGCTTGCTACCTGGTTCTGTGCTTACCTTCACGGAGGGATATAAGATCGATTCATGTTTCGATTCTGGTGTTTGCTTTCAGTAAGCTATTACCATGATGTTACAACTTAATCACTAGGCGGTCTATTCCCTTTTTCAAAGCTGTCATGGTTGACTGTCCGGGAGCAATGCTCCTCGGATGCTGTAGCGTTTTTACCTAATTTGATTAAATTGATACTGCCTCATAAATTACCACCTAGATGCTTATTAGTCTTCTGAACTGACACGAGTTACGATGTCTAATATCGCAAGTTGCTATCGTTGCTAATCCCGATCGTTCACTCTGTCGTCCGTTTGCATTGCATTGCCGAAATTGCTCGAAGCCGCGCGCCGCCGCATCTGCTCTATTGTTCCCTGTCGCGTGCTTAGATGGTCGGCCATTGTGGATACTCCTATCTAAATCCGATGTTATCTCGCAGCTGCAACTTTTGTTATCGGCATAACTGATATTGAAGACACGGTTCTCTTCATGTGCTGAGGCTACATGTCAGTTTAGAGCTTCGCAAGGTTCGATTCTTAGTGAAAGGTTGTGTTTCATTAAGTCCGCGAACGCTAAGTGGTATAGGGAAATCCAATCACTGCTTTTATGTTCTATTAGTGAAAAAGTGTACATAGTCCTCCATACAGTCTTACATTTGTAGTATGCGTACTTTACCTTTCCAGTTTAAAACAATCATCCGTGCTGGCTATAAAGTCAGTAAGTAGGTATAGCTCGTCACTCTCCTTGTTCAGCATTAGTCGGGCCCCATCCATAACCCTTCGCAACTCACAGCTTGCGCTCCCATAATTTATAATCCACCTAAAATTTCCCGAAAATCTCACAAGATTTAGGACGTTATGAAAAAACTCCAATGTGGCAGTTGTGGTATAAATACAGGTACTTATCGCCTGTAAATCATCACGTTCGCAATTTTGTAGTCCCAATTAATTTTTTCAATATTTTTTGTGTCAACCCGGCCACTTGTGCAACGACCCAATAATTAATAACCTCCACCTCATGATTTTGTATTATTTTTCATTTCCGTTTTCGTGCCCGTAGTTTTTATTAAGTGCTAACATCGTCCTACTTTTCAGGGATAAAATGAAAATATAACTGTATAATAGAAAATGTGTCTGACTTTTTAAAAAGGTCAGATCGTCGCAAAAACCGTAATTAGGGCAAACGCTGGATCACAAGATTTTGATCTGCAAACATCATGTGCTGGCTCGGGAATTTTTCAAGGGAGTTTTTAATGCATTATGAGTTGAGAATAGCTCCAGTAGAATTCTTTCCCATTTTACTTCGTGGTTGCCTTTGCTTTCGGTAGACAAAAGCAAAGCCTTGTGTCACAGAATGTAACATTCCTCTTTACGAACTTGCAGTGCCTGTGCATCTAAATCTCTTCGGAACTTACATGTTTAAACGAACAATGGTTTCCGCTTGCCGAATAAGTCCCAGTTGATTCTCGATGTGGGAAACGGGCGAAGGCATCTGTATCGTGGGTGTAAGTAAACGCCATGGCGAATTGTCTGCGGGAGTTTTCCGGAAAGTGCATCCAGTCTCCGGACGTCGAAGTTCGCTTTTACTTGCGATTCATTACTGATTGTTTGTACTTTTCTGTCTTCGCATTTCTTCCTGCGCTGGGTAGGTTGCTTCCAGAGGAAAAACTTCTAAGGATGAGAAAAAGAGATAAGAAATTAACCACCCGCCAATTCTAAACATTGATCGAGCTAAAGTTATTAGTCGAACCTGCCAGTTCGCTCCGTTGGCCTCTTTCCATGTTGTAAAATGGCTTCTAATTCTCGCCCATGGTTCCTGCACAAGATTATGCCTTCCACGTTGTTCCAAACTCGAATCAAACATTGGGATTTATTCGCGAAAAGCAAACATGTTCCGTGGAAGCCATTAAGTTCCGAAGAAAGTTGTATTGTGGAGCACGGTGGCTTTCATAAAAAAGGATGTTCTTCGTGGTCACGGCCTTTGTTCTCACGATAATAGCAGGGGAGCATTCTCTGAGCTCTTCTGCAACTCCCATATCATGTATATTCCCTGTGAACATTCTCTGAGCTCCTCGTGAGATTTGATCACAAATCTTTTGCGATCGAATTGATTGCCTAAATTCCGTTCATAGCAGTTTTTGCGACGATCTGACTTTTTAAAAAGTCAAACACCACTATCATACTGCCCCCTTGAGAAGTAGTATGTTAGCACATTAAAAAACTATGGCGAAACGGAAAGTGAAAAATAACAGAAAAACATGAGGTGGAGTTATAATTTTGGGACGTTGGCCAAGTGGCCTTTTGAACAAAAATTATTAGAAAAAATTAATGAGATCTCAAGTTGGAAGATGATGCTTATAAGGAATTTCGTGTTTGTATTTGACACATCGCCACATTAGAGAATTTTTCTAAAACATCTAAATTTGTGAGATTTTGGGAAATTCTTGGGTGGAGTTATAATTATGGGACGCAGTGTATGCACCCTTAGCTCCACCGAAACCCAAATTCCTGTATTACCACTCATTTTTCGGATTTTGTGGAAGTTTCCAAAATTCTGAACCCTCTTTTTGAAGTTCTCGAAAAAGCTCTGGATTCCAATTAAGCATCACTCCAGTCCTTTCCCAACATTCATTGTCGTTTTAATGGATTCTTCAGACTAGATCATTCTACAGAGTAAAAGCCTGCTACCAGATGGCCGATAATTCCTCGACTTTGGATCACCTAAATAGCGAGACTGGTCCCAGAATCAATAACACGGTCCATCGACTAGTTAACGGTAGTATTCAAATTATCGTGGAAGTGTCGCCACGATTTTAGCTAAAGTGGGTTGCGCGGCGGGTCGCTGGAAAGTGTAATGAAAGAGATTTACGACGCTCGATGCTCTGGGAAAATGGATACCTTTTTATAATAAGAAGGGATTTTCGCGACGGACTGGTATTGCAGTGCGGTTTGATCAGAAACCAGAGAGCGAGAGCGCGCTCTGTTTCTCTGCGGCCTTATTTTTGAGACCACATAGGCCACATGAGCATTTTAAAATCTCTACTCGAGTGTACCCGTAGGCATTGTAACGGAAAAAATAGCCCGTGCCAGTGAAATGATTTACGTGTTACACTCTGAATCTATATCTTCTGTTTCGCTAATAAGGATTTTTTGCTACCTTTCGATTTTACGTTGTCGAATCCCTTTTCTGACTTCTCGACGAGAGTTTGTAGACAATCTCTGTAGATTTTATGATTTTTATTCCGCCAGCTATCAAGTCCATTGCGGTTGAATACTCTTCAGACCGTGAACGATCGTCGCCTGTGGGTTTCATTTCCTCTGTGTAAGAGCTAGAAAAGTATCAAGCATTTCTGCGCTGAATCCAACAGATTTTTTTTGTAGAAATCAGTGACATTCATAGGCCAGCTTCATAAAAACGCTCATAGATGAATCGATCTCTGTTTATTTCAGTTCAAAAACCCTATTCCGTGTAAAAGTGGCGTTCAGCGAAATTGACCCACTGCAGATGAAAATGGTACCAAAATGTCGAGAATCGTCTGGAGAATACAGTAGTGTCCTTTTCATTTCACTTCGGAGTAGAATAAAAGTTCAATCAATTGCTGATTGCTTTTATTCTTATCTATTCCCCGCTGGTTATAATTATGGCGAGCGACGCTCGCTAATGAGCTCTCCTCAGGTAATTTGATGAATTTCTCTAAAATAAAGAGGAAAAAGTGAGTAAATAGGGATTTTCATGCACCATTGAATTGGTCGTGAGCAGAGCTATCAATTGGTATAATTTTCAGGCCGCGTAAGCCATTTTTGCAGGATTATGGCGAGGCGACGGTTGCGACGGATCGAATTCGTCGCATTCGTCCATTGAACAAAAATTAGTAGCGGTATTGTACATATTAGGTGCCGGATATCTTATGTCGCTTTTCTGAGTTCAGGAGGTTTTGGAGCTGATTACTATGGGAAATCCATATCGCAGAAAGTCCTTTTTGCTCATTAATATTGCGAAATATGTCGCTTATTGTTTTCTATTGTTGGTCCACAATTTAACTTTTCCCCAACTTTTATACGTTTTCTGAAAATCCCTGGGTCCAGTGTGCAAATTC